>OZ021680.1:12359475-12446138 GCA_963978505.1 Listrodromus nycthemerus | reverse complement strand
AGAAGCCCTGGACAGTGATTCCACGGCCGAGAGAAGTCTCATTAGTATCTCTCCCCCCTCGTCCCCCCCGCGACCCGTGCCCATCAGCCCGAGCTGCCGCATGTGTTGATCAACACTTTCGGTAGTCTCCACAGCCGGCTTCGTGCCTCCCGTCCCGCCTCCCTTCCCCCTCGTTACGGTGCTACGCCGAATAAGTAGCTGGCGCCCATCCCATATTAGTCTTTATCTATTTTTATTTTGTTCATATTCTTTCGAGCGACCTTGTTTGGAATAATCTAGAATTTAGAATTTATCATTAAACGGATTATTTACTAGTATTACTTTTCTATTATTTCCTCCCTTGTTGTTGCCTGCCCCCCCCCCCCCCCCCCCCGTTCGCCCGACTCACCGTAGGTGAGAGAAATAGAAAAAGTCCCGTTACAAAATAATATTCTCATAGAAATCCCCGTTACAAAATTGGCGCCCAACGTGGGGCCTGTATCATCAAGGCCGTTACCGAATTGGGTTACCAAATTTTGCATGACCCTCCCTCCCTTTCGCCGACTCACCGTAGGTGAGAGATAAATAGAATAAAAACCCCGTTACAATTAATAGAATGTTTTTGTAATTTTTATTGCAGACGAATTGTTCTTGAGTTACATATATTCCACCGCAACAAATTCTCAGCAAAAAAAGCGCCCCCAGAATGCAGCTCCAGTTCTGCTATTTTTAAAAGTTATTTAAGGGGGGGGGGTAAGGTCAAACAGCACGAAAAAAGGCATGTTTTCGTGATTTTTTTTCTGACGACACAGTTAAAATATATTTATTTAACGAAAAGTACATTAAAGTATGACATTTGAGGAATGTCTCATCAAATTTTTATAAAGAAATATTGAAAACTATGGCAATGGTAGCAATTGTTCGGACGTGTCTCGCAAAAAAGTTGAATTGCGGTGCCCCTCATAACTCGGTGCTGGATCATCTGAAATAAAAAAACCCAAGTTCATTCGTTAGATAATAGTTTGCCCCAGGTAACGCTGTCGAGTTTTTTTTTAATTCCAATTTTTGAATTTTTTCGAAACTTTGAAGTGAAAAACACAATTTTTTGAGAAAAAATCGGCTAATTTGTCATTGTAAAATCAAAATTATGAACAAAAAAAAAAACTCGACAGCGTTACCTCGTAAAATATGTACAGAAATAGTGTTTAAAATTTCAAAAGGATTGGTGCAGTAGTTTTGAAGTTATGAGGGGCACCGACTTTAAAAACGTGAGTTGTGGGAAAAACGCTTTAAAGTTTTAAACACAAAAAAATCCAGTGTAAAACGTTTCTAAGCAAATTTTATCGACTTACCTCATACTGAATCATCAATGCCAGGTCCATAGAGGATGTTGCTATCATCCATGATGTCTAATGCATCTTTTTGCTCCTGCCTACGACAAATCCTGCCTTCGTTGGTTTGTCGTTCAGCTTCCTGCTCTGCTTGGCTTATGCGTATGTGGTCAGTTGATCGCGCCCAGTCATGAGAGCTTGGTCCACAACTGATTTCCATGTCTTGCATGAAGGTGAGTAAAGCAAACGAACCTTCATTGAAGATACTGGCTGCCACATAAGCTGCAATTTCAACTACGACAGAGGTTCCACTCGAGTGCTTCGGTGAGATTTTCCAAATAAGTTGGTTCAAACTCTCATTGTTGTTCTGCGTGAAACCTCCGATACATCGCTCCAGGAGGGCATCTTTGCTCAGATCTTCGTAGATAGGCTTGATTGCATCCAAAACATCCTTGGGAAGAGCACTATACGTGTGTTTGAACGAATCCAATGCATTAGCAGCTGCAGCTTTTTGCCATTCGCACCACGAGTCCGCACCGCTCGGGCATTTTTCGTGCTGTGGATTCTCGTCCGTCGAACTGTAGTGAAAGAACGTTGCCCAGATAGCGTTCTTCATATTTTCTACGGAATCACAGTGACGTCTGATAGCCAACCCGTAGAATACCGTCAATTTATCGATCATTTTAGCCGTAAGATTCCCTTTACCAGACAGAGTTTGTCTTTTGATTTTCTTTCCAGCCTTAGTTTCGACTTCTACAACGGTATTTTTGACTACTTGGCGTAGACGAGTGCCCATTCTTTTTTGAACGTGTCCTACACATTTTTTTTTTTGCTATTGAAAAATCATCACCATAAGGCTTAGAATTCACCAACCCGGAGAAAGCTTTGGAGTCACCGTCACCGATATAGTTGCGATATCGCACTCCATTTTTTACGGAGCGTTGAAACATTGTTTTTATCGCTTCGACCTCCATATTTCCAGATTCACCAGTATGATTTTTCCGACAGTTTCCACTATCTACATGAGCCTCATGCCACTCTTCGTATTCGGCAGAGTTTAATTTGTGTTCCCAATTTCTACATTCGTGGCAGTATAAACTTTTGACGAGAACGTCAATAACTTTACCCGTAAAGTGACCGACTAGCGAGGTGACGCCGAATAAAGATGAGAAGCCTCTTTTTTTCCATGTTCCGTCCCCTGATACACTGAGTTCGTCGGCATCTTCAGTTTTGTTTTCTTCGACCGTTGCTGCTCTTTCTTCTTTTATAGCAGATGAAAATAATCGATTCGTTACTTCCCTTATAGTTGAGCACATTTTGTTCACGTAATTATTATACGTCGGTTTTGATAAAAATGAACTGGACAAATCCATCAAGCCGCAGAACTTGTCACAGCCAGCTAATCCAAGGCCTAAGATCCTCATCACGAAGGCAAACCGATAATTCACTTCGTAAATACCAGAGTTTATTCGTGCACTAGACGGAACGTCTGTTATTTGTTTGCAACCTCCGCACGACACTTTGATATGAAATCCAAGCCCTTCTTTCTTGGTCGAATGAAAATTCACTTTTCCATCGCACTTCACACACTTCACTAGCGTACAAATTGTTGAAAAGACTAATAGAAAATCAATCACCCTGTAATGTTTTTCAAGATCCTCCGTAATTTGATCTTCAACGCCCACTTTTATTTTTTTAGCTGACGCGCTTTTCATCGTAATATCTTCGTTTTTGCGTTTGTGGGGCGGTATAATTTTTTTGGCTCGATATAATCTCGAACTCGATGATTGTCGATCAGATCTCAGAATTTTTCTTGGCATTTTTGTAATAATTTAACAACAAAAATTGATGAAAACGGAGCTGAAGTTATGCGGAAAATAAGAACACGTGGACAGGTCTACTCGATAGGATATTTCCTGCTAACTGAATTTTGTACTCTACACTGACAAAATATACAGGTTTAAACACGTTTTTGTTAACCTTGAAATTTCAATACATGAAATTAGGAGGTAAGGGTTTGGTACTACATAGAGAGGGAAACATGTGCCGAGTAACAATAGCGCGCTCGGGTCGGGTCAGGTATATGTACGAAAATCCGACAGGTATAAAAATGCTCATAACTTCGTCAATTTTGCTTTAATTGACTTGAAATTTTAACACAATATTCTTCAGATATCATCCATTCAATTTAAAAAAATTTTAAAAAGTGAAAAAAAATAAAATACCTTACCCCCCCCCTTCATGGAACGCCTCAGAGCGAGGTAACGCCGCGTGAGTCATATTTTTTCGTGCGTGTAGTCGGCTCCATCGAATTATAAGACGTTGTCACGTCAAAAAAGCATAATAACAAAGCAAAGCATAGCTTACGGAAAAGTAATCGAGCCATCCAAGAAATATTATTTATTTACTGTTCACACTTAAGGCTACTTCCTGGCATTCTTTGAGATAAATCGGCAGTGACATATACCCCGAACAAAAATGTTCGTGTATTTTTTATAAAATTTGTAATTTTTTCGACTCGGAAAATTCTAAAGTTTGCCATTCGTTGTTGCTAAAGGACTGTAATTCCATGTGTTTTTTCACGCTGATCACGAATTTGACTTTTTTTTATTCATAGAAGAGTATTTAATTCTTAGCATACAATAACACATGCATACAATTTTTATACATACATACAATAATTTTTAATACATATAATAATTTAATACATACATACAATAATACATACATACAATTTTTGTTCATAAACACCTTTACTCAGGGGTTTTTGGAGCTGCAAATTTCGAATACGAAATTAGATTTTCAAAATTTTAAATGAGAAAAATTCAAAAATATCGAAATGGTAACGTGGGTTACCACCATGCTTCTAAGGGTTGATAGAAAAAAATGCGAATAAAAAAAAATTAAATGCAATTCCAAAAATTGAATACCCTCGATTAATTTTCGTTGAAATTTTAATGGGATCATCACATTATTTTCAATCTATATACACGTTTATAGACCGATAGCTCAAAGATTCCAAGCGTAAACGGAAAAAAAGATCTGCAAATATTCATGTTCAGTATTTAGAAAACATAGAGTCTCAATCGAAAAGTACAGTTAAAAACTGTGAATTGGTCGCATTGGTGGGATTGATGTTTTATTTTTATTTTTTAAACTGTAAAAAATACTTTCTCAAACTGTAAAAACTGCAATGTGAAGAGCAAGAACCAAACACCGCAAAAATCGCCAGTTGAAAAAAAAAATGTACTATGCATAAAATATAAAATGTTCAATACCCTCTGTAAAAATTAGTATCCAAATTGTAAAAAAGTTTCGAGAGGCATTCACCAACAATTGTCATCACAATGCATAAAAATTGTCTATAACCGTTTGACAAAATCATTCTAGGCATAATTGGAAATTGCAGCATTTTTAGTAAAAAATGAAAAACGTACCGCTAAATATGCATGTTACCTTTACTTTTTACAATACCCGTTGCAGAAATTAATATTTCACATTGTAATAAATGTTCAAGGACAATTACCAAAAATCATCATTAGAATTCTCAAATAGTGAATAAAACATTTTAAGAAAATTATTGTAGACAGAAATAAAAAATTGCAGTATCTCCAGTGATAAACAAAACCCATACCACAGAATATGCTCGGTCATCTTTACTGTTCACAGTGTACATTGTCATTTTTCACTAATATAAACTGAATGTAGAATTTAGCCGTGTAGAATGATATTAAATATGCCGGCTGATTTTACTTTTTATACCTTAACATAAAAAATTCCATCGTCTCCTGTGAAAAATAAAAAATGTATTATAAAACATACTTCATAATTTTCACTTTGTACAATGTACATTGTAATTCTCGTCACAGACTAAAACATTAAAGTGTAAAAGCAGAGCTATCAGTGTTTTTCATGGCTTAAACACAGCTAAGAATCTGTATTTGTGAAGCTTTATAGTAGGTCTAAAGTAATGTATGATCAATAACGGCGTCGCAGAGGGGTGAGGGGAAATCCAGCGAGTAGGTTCACTGTATATGATATATCAACGGATGTGGAGGTTACAGGTTGAAACGCGCATAAGATTTTTCTTTGTTAAGCAGAGCGTCGTCAAGTTGCGCTCGAAGGGCCAGCAAGTGACGAATCCTTCGTTATCATTCATCATCTAATTCTTTTCACCAACATACTATTATTTTTTATATGATCTAAGAAAATTCTAGAAGGAAACACATTAACGCATATTTTAATATGCTTTTTTTGTTGGTTTTTTTTCGTCGGTATTTTCCAGCACAGCGGTTTGGTGAACGAGCGCAAGAAATTTGCGCTCTATTCAAAGGCGAAACACCGCTAACTTATTAAGTGCCTCACGTTACTTTCGGCTCAGAAACTCAAATCGCTCGTGGGAAATTCATTTTCCACGAGCAAGGATAACAATTACAATTTGGCATTCCTCAAATTGATTCAGGTAAGGGACAGCATACCACGATGCAAATTTAAAAAATTATTATAAATTTTTCACTTGTTCAAATTTTTTTTTTAAGAATCTACATAAAAAAGTAATGAAATTTTTATTGCACTATAGCGCTAATTTTGTTATTTGATGTTAATTTTTATTTGCAAATAATCTATACATTTCGTATGAATCTTCTTATTTCGTAGTTTTTGTGACTAATGTAACCCCGCCGTCATGATAAATTTACTACATTTATTTATTAAATTTCTGATTCCAGAAAATTCGGTTGAAAAGATTCTGTTTTTGAAATGTCGTATTGAACCCTGGAAGGGCGTCGAAAAATATTGGGACGCCCCTTTGGACAAACGTCAAGCAAATTTAAAAACTGGGACAATCACGTCATATCTTGACAGTTTTCCGTGTTTGAAACAAAAATCGGATACACATTGGTTGGTTTTTCTTAAAATAATGTTTCTAATTCTGAATTACGTTGTGTAAAAAAGTGATTTAATTTTTTTTGCAGCTTGTTCAAGATTTTTATCTGAAATATCCGAATAAAGCAAATGCTCTGGAAGAAAACTGGCCCGGAGTGCGAAACCAACTGATTCGATTATTTACCGGACCAAGGATACCATCAGAGAAAATTTTGCTTGCAGAAATTGTCAAAGTAAACACATTGACAGGAGACATTTAGATTTGTATCAATGCATTAAGCTTTATCTTCGATCTCCGTTTACGATTTTAGTTGGACAGCATTTTATTTTTTCGCAGACGGTCTGGACACGACGGTTTTCGTTTCACTGTCGAATGCATTTCCAATTCCTTGTCAGGTTGGGAACAGCACGGCGAAAGGCAGGCAGCGTCAACAATATAATATCCAATACCATATTTTTATCAAATGGTAAATATTACAAAATAATATTTGTGTAATGTCCGAAAAAACCTCTGTTTTTTAAAAATAATAAACATTCTGAAAATGAAATAAATGTGTACCGTTCAATAATTTCCCTCACAAAACGAAGTACCTGTCATATAATGCATGTTTCAACACGTATATGAATATAGCATTGAATAAAAGCTAGCTCTTAAAAAATAAAGATCTTTAAGTAAATGCAAGCGTAAATATGACTGTATATGCAAGCATTTTTTACTCTTAATACTGAATAATTCGTACATGGATTTATAACAAATTTAGTTATTCACAGGAGAAATTTTATACAGTGTTTCTTGTGAAAAGTACAATGGTTAAAACATAAAATTTTACATTATGCACTTTTTATTCTTTGACATTGGAAAAAATGCAAAGCTCTAACAGAAATGTTATGTTTCAGGTCGAGCACTTTTTACTGTAAGATATTGTAAACAGTACAGGGTCACAACAGAAATTAAATGTTCACGGCGTGCACTTTTTACTTTTTCGCATTGTGAAAATTCGTTCAGTGGACACGTACTATTTCATAAAATATCTGTAAACTGTACTCAAGAAAATATGCAAATCTAACTGTTTAGCCGAGTGGAGACACGGTTACTGAGAAAAAATGTAAATTTTAATGGAAATCTCGATGATATTTCCAGTTAATTTTTTTCCGTGTAAGAGTGACAGACATTTTCGACGCAATTAAAAGTGGCGTACAAATAAAAAACTGAACTATTCTCGATTAAATTTCGCAAAAACATTAACTATTAAGCATGCATGCTATATATAAAGTTCCACCTAGATTGGTCGAGTCGTTCTCGAGTTATTGCGGCTTGCAATTTTTTTCGTCCGATTGACACACCGCATGCATGCACATACGCACGCACACATGCATTCGGACATTTTGATTAATTTATGATTTTTCAATGTTTTGGGACTTTCTGAATGCGTTACTATTAAAACCTGGCATTGTTTCTTCGCTATAAAAAAGCTCATGAGTTATGAGGGACCAAAAAATTTTTTTTAATTTTTATTGTAATGATAAAAACCTCAAGATATTTGCAGAAGTAGCGAATAAACTGGCTGGATATACTTTAAGAGATACATGATTCCATTTTAGAAAGATATATCAGAATGAAGATTTGTATTGTATTTACCCGGGTACACCCGTAACCTCTCTGTTACCATGTGACGGTTAAATTTCAAGTTCCCAATTTTGAATGGACAAAGCGATTCTGAATACGAAAATAGAGATGAGTATCACATTAAAGAGCTTTTTTTAGCTTGATCCCGAAAATAGAAGAGTCGGGCACTGGACGGACAAATGATATGTCCTTATTCGTCCGGCTGCCGGACAGTGTTATATTGACGGTGTAAGAAGGGACCTCGAATAACGATACTTTCCTCAGTTCGTAAAGCTGCTGGGGGTTAAAAAATCATATAAATCAGAGTTTGCAATAGATTTGATCACATTAGATAAGATCAGTACTTAGACCGTATACAACCAAAATAGAATGATACAGAATAACGAAAGTAGAATGGAACGAAAGAAACTAATATTAACATTCGGAAGGTAGTATTATGCACAACCTCACACTGTGCCACCTTAGTCCACGGTCACATCGAGTTAATACTTGTTATCAGTCGGAAATACCGCGAGTGTGTACTGCGTCATGTACTGCGTCTACAGAGTGGTGGTAGCGAACTATATATATTTCGCACCGCGCAGGTCGATTCTTCATGGGCTTGTTCGGTGTTGTTCTGTCGGGAAGAGTCGTACAAGGTTTTGCCAGCTCAGTGTGTCAGATATCGTCGTGCCCATATCAACTGCGCCTTATTTGTGTCTCCTCGTTGTCGCGAATTGGACAGTCGATTTACACAGGTTGTATTAACAAGCAGTCGCTAAACGCAAAGGGGACAGAATGAGCACAATGAATTTGCCGAGGCAAAATTTCACGCAGGAGTGTGAAGATGCTATCAACGGCCAAATCAATATGGAATTGTACGCGAGTTACGTTTATCTCTCGATGGTAAGTTTATGTAACCCTTATGCGCGAAATGGTATTGCCCGACGCGAAAGCACAAGATGATTTTTTTCATACAGGCGTACCATTTCGACAGAAATGACGTAGCTCTTCATGGACTTCACAATTATTTCAAGAAAGCTTCGGATGATGAACGCGCCCATGCGGAGAAGCTCATGAAGTATCAAAACAAACGAGGTGGTACTATTGTTTTAACGGACATAAAAACTCCGGCAAAGAGCAATTGGGGCAGCGCTAAAGACGCTATGATCGAGGCCTTGAATCTCGAAAAAGAAGTCAATACGGTGAGCCCCTAATAAAGTACGACTAATTAATTTCTTGATAGTACAAATTTTGATTTTATCGTAACGATGGGTTATAATGACAGAAGCTCGTTGTTCCTCGGTATTTTTACTTTCCATCGACATCGAATTGACTTACCACTGGATGGACTTACAATTATACCATACCAATCGGGGGTGTAACTCAGTGGTAGAGTGTCCGCTTCGCATGCGGGAAGTCCTGGGTTCAAATCCCAGCTCCTCCATCCATCTTTATGTATACATTGACATTCCATATATATATATTTTTTTTGTAACATTTCGACTGAGTAACTGTTAAACCTTTTATACAGGCAATTATATTTAATATTAATGCATTTTTTTATATCATTCTCGTATACTGTCCTGTCAACTTGATGGATTCAAACTTTCCAGAGCCTTCTACAGATTCATGCTATTGCTTCGACGCACAACGATCCGAATCTTCTCGACTTCTTGGAGACCGAATATCTACAGGAACAGGTAGATTCGATAAAAGAAATTTCGGATCACGTGACGAACCTCGAAAGGGTCGGCGAGGGTCTCGGTGTTTTTATATTTGACAAGGAGCTGAATGAATAATCACACTATAATTGTCACCAATACACTTTTCGAATTATCATACGTAGTCATTAAAATTTTAATTTTAACTATGATAAATTATGATGTATGTCTGTGCATATAATTATTTTACATATTATTGCTTTTCGATAACGCTTAAGATGGATATATCCGACAAAAAATTTGTTTTACGTAACCCTATTTGCCGTGTTAAAAAAAGGCACGTGACAGAATAAATACAACATACTAAAATAGATGGAACAAAAAATCACACCCAATAGGAGGTTTTTTTTCTTTAAAATCGATGGTGTGAAGAATTCGATAGTGAGTAAAACAACCACACTCACCAGTCCGTCACATCGCCTCTCGTCTATTACGACCTTAAGTCATGATTTATCGATCAATAAAAATTATTGCGTTGGCTACTCAATTGAAAAATGTATCTTTCAAGCGTTGCATTATACGAAATAAAAGTAATTTCTCGAAGGTCGATGAGTCAGGTCGGCAGTCTAGAAAGGGGTCCATCGGAAGTAAAGTTACCTCAATTGCACTACATCCAGAAACGTTAGCAATTCTAAATCAACAAGTCAACGCCGAATTTAGAGCTTTTTATTGCTATCTTTCGATGGTAAGTGAAACGAATTAATCTAATCTAATAAATTAAAACGTTAACGAATTATTAAAGACATCGTATTTCGGTCGTGAGGACGTTGCGCTGCCCGGTTGCGAATCATATTTTATGCAAATGCATGAGGAGGAACATGAACACGCCCTTCAGTGCGTTAACTACATAAAAATTCGCGGTGGATCGGTTAAACTTTGCTCGATCGAACCGCCATGCGATCAGGATTGGAAATCTCCGTTGAACGCATTTAAAGTAATCGGTTTCATTAATCGTGGTTCCCGGCTAAAGCTTACTCCAAACATTAATCCATAACAAAATAGTAATATAATACAATTTAAGGCGGCGCTCAAAATCGAATTGGACATTAGTGATAGCCTCGTGAATGCCAACGCTGTGGCGACGAAGCACGGCGATCTAAGTGCCAGTGATTTTATCGTTACCAATTTCATCGGAGATCAAATAAAGAGCGTAAACACTATGGTAAAATTCGTCAATTTGTTAAACGGCATCGGAGATGAGGCTTTGGCGCGGTTTATCTTCGACAAAGATTTGCTGGACATTCACGTTCTACCGGACTTCAATGTATTGAAGAAAAGACAGCGATGGACACGTCCCATAAAAAAATAACATTGCCGATCGTTGGATTAACTTAATCAATATTACATTGATATTTTATTTCCCCCACGTGCAGAGCGGCACGGGTTGACGCACCTAACGATGTTCAAACTCTGGCCACATTCAACCAAGTAATTATTAAATATTTGATTTCATGAAAAATTGGCACAGGTCTCCGCCAGAGGACGAGCCAATACCGGGCCAAAAAAAATATATGTATTTGATTTCGTTTCGTTTCAGCGTGCCGTAACTACCGTAACCGTGCCATAATATTTTACCATTCGCCACTGATGTTATAGAAAGGAATCATTGACCGTTTTTAGATCGTTAAATAGCACCAGAGAAATCTTCTCTGGTAGCACAATGAGCAATAATAGAATATGTCGGGCTGACTTTACGCGCTCACTTGACTGTGTCTGTAAGTATTAAAATATAACCTCTTGCGTAGACCTAAATCGAAAACTTGGACAATCTCGACGAATTAACCTTAAGGGAATTTGAAGACCGTGATATTTGTCTAACGAGAGGATCCTTGCCTTTTGCTCTTCTGAGAATCGTGATATGATTTTTTTTCTATACTCCATGCAATTAACCTAGACGACAACGTCCCTTGGCTCAGTTTCTAGAGCATGTGAAACGCCTCAGTGTGTCACTCCCGCATCCTGTAGCGTTTCGCACGCTGTTGACCATTTTAGAGATCTTTTCATATAAAAATAACTTTAATAAATAACCCTCACAGGCAATGCAGACTGCGGATTAGAGCTGGATACATCATCACAAAGATTCTCTACCTCACTGTGTAATCTCCGAAGCAACGGAAACAGAAGAATTGATTCAGAGATGCTGAGCTCCGAATCTACTACTCCGTCTGATCGTGTAGTTGAATCTGACTCTGAGTCTAAAGACTCAACAGAGAATTCTTATAAGACTGCAAGAACCACAGGCATCAGTGAAGACTCAAGTTCGACGGGATCGAGCCTTGCTTATCTGAGATCTCAGACACCAAACTTCGTTAATAAAGCTAGAAATGTTAGATTTGAGGCTTCGCCAGAGCTGGATTTAACGCTACCGGTTGTTAAAGACAGTAATCTCACCACGAATAAAAATATATTCCTAGAAGATGTGTCATCCCAGGTGGACAGATCATCGTCCGGTATAAACAATTGTGCGAGACATTGCAATACACCAGAGGATACATCTAATTCGTCGGGTGACGGAACCATAAAAATGAAAGACAACATTTGTAAGTTCATCCAAGACGAATCTATGCCTGAATGGGCACCGTCCCTTTTTGCAAACTCTACTGTATACACATTACAATATTCAGAGGACAACGATTTGGCCAAGATTCATAGAACTGATACAATCCTACAATCTCAAGAAGTTATGCATCGAACCAGGTATAAAACACTGCTTTGTGACGCTGAAGTAAACAATATTTATCGCAAGACACCCTTGAACATTTTCAAGAGTACCTGCAAAGATAATCATACTCTTGTCTTACCCGATTCGCACATATCCCTCAACAGCACCAGAGATTTTGAAAAATTAGAAGAATACGTGAAGGGTTTGCCTTCGAGTCCAATTAATGGTTCGAAAAACCTTCAACGCAGCATTTCTACTTCAGACATCTCCATACATTTGAGAGAAAAGTTAATTCCTGCAAATTGCAAGTTGCAGAGAGCTCAAACAAACAACGTATCCCGGAAAATTTTATGTTCGACTAGATACAAAACACCACAGCATAACCCTACAGTGAACTCGATCTGTTGTAAGACGGTGCTGAATACTGTTGAGAGCACCTGTGGAAAAAATCAAGCTCTGGGTTCGCCCAACTTGCATGTTTCTCTTGACAGCACCGAAAATTTTGAACGACTTGAGAAATATGTGAAGATTATGCTTTCAAGTCCTGCTAATCATTCAAAAAATCTTTGTCGCAGTGTGTCCACATCCGACATCTCTACACTTTCGAGCGATAAGTTGAAGATAAATTGTACTCTCAATGATCCAAATTCAGTTGCTTTCGATACTTTCGACAGTCATTGTGGATGGATAGTACGAAATTGCCAACAGCCAATGTCCATAGGTAAGGACAGAGATACAAGCATACAAACAAACATCAAAGAACAAGAAATAAATGAGGATGAATTGTCAGCAAGTCTTCTGATCGAATGGAGAAAGAAGCGTCAAAGATGCTTCGATACCGCAATGAAGATGCAAGAGATCGTCCTAGAATCTGAGAGTGCCAACAAAGATAGTTCTAGAGTATCTGATCTATACATGGATCCGTCAAATGAATTTATCAAGACAATCACCACGTCCGTTGAGTATCAGAATTGTCTTGCGTCAGTACGACAGAACATAAACTTTAACCAAACAGAAAATTCAAGCCTCGAATCATCGTCTGACAATGAAAGTAAGCTTTCCGAGACGTATTTGCCATCTGTTGGGGAAACTTCAGATAACGCACCATCAGTACTACGTGATAGGAAGCAGAACAGTCATTCCATAATTCACCCTTCGAAATCTACATCCCATAAAGTAAAAACTTCAGGGATGACTCATCTCTTTCCATCGATGCAGAACACGTCGTTAATAAGTCACAATAAAGATAAAATTACAAAGATACCTACTTACCAAATGCAGAGTTCTCCGGTATCTGCTAAAACAACAAAGGGTTGGCGACGAAAATTCTTTGTTACTCCTGGAAAACCCGTACAGCAAAATAGCAATGATAAAAAGAGAATATTCTTTCCAAACGTCGAAAACGAGGTCAAGAAGGATTTGTCTCATCGAATTATGAAGAGCCTTCATGCACCTGGCCTATATCGACTAGGCTACCAAACAGTGATATCTCCAGTTAGCATGTATATTCATGGTACCGATATGAATCTAATACAAAACAGGCATGAAAAAAAAAACGAAATGTTGCTGACTCCATGCAAAGCCACGACATCCGAGGATAAGCTCAAATTCAAGCTTTCGGGAAAGACATCGACACCCCACAGTACGCCTCCAAAAAATTCCCGATTCGCCTACAAAAAGGTAAAAGCACCTTGGTCAAAGTAAAACGAAATTATTATCATTATTATTATATATTTATCTACTGACGGGATAAATTCTTTTAGAAAAGTTCATTATTATTATTATTTAAAAATTATTATTAAAAATTAAATAAATTATTCTCGTTGTTTAAGTAATAATCGATTGATCACTTGTTCGTGCGGTTGCAGATTTCCGGTTTACACTTGGATGCTAATAACGGAAATATACGAGATTCCGATTTTGCACTTCCCAAGACCACTTATAGGCTTCCAGCGCAAGTGCGAACGGTGTGTAGGAAAATATGTTCTGAAACTTTTCTGTACAACTCAAAATTCTTTGTGACTTATTATCTCCTCCCACTTTTTTCTTCAGGTGAATGAGGATGCGACCTATAATCGTGGTGCTCGTACCAGAGGACTACTCCAATCAACGCAAAATCGCCTCGTGATCCGTCACGAAGGCAAGGAATTCGAAAAAACTGACGACAACCAACCACCTAAGATAAGCAGCGATTCAGCTGACATGTCGATACACGTGCAAAAATCTGCTAAGAAAACGAATTACATGAGTCATTGGAAGTAGAGAGGGTATATACACACATACACACATATATATATATGTATTTGCCTTTTCTGTATATCATGCTGTCAAATAAGTTATTTATGAAATTATAAGTTTTGTTATTCTTAATATCAATATGCAAGGTAGGCAGAATTTCCTTCATTCTATGGCCTCTGTTCGGTGTGTCGACACGTTCAGTATAAATATTGTTTTAATAAGAATGAGAATGATATTGACGTAATAGAGGCCATTAGACTCAAGTTGGTCTTAATGTCGACGAAATACTAATATTTAGTCATCATTCCAAGTTTCACACATCGAGCAGCTCCCTAAATTACATTTAGTTCATAGTTATTGATATTCGGTTCGTTTTATAATTGTTGATACGGTATGCAAGTTATTGAATAAACTCAGTAATCATAATAAATTGCTAATGGATGCGTATTTACGATAGATCGACATTTTTTTGTTAAAATTAAGTTTGTCAAAATACACTAACGCGAGAAGTCGCCCTTACTTAAATACGCAGTATGTCTCACGCAACGTGTTACCCAGAAATTGGAAAGAATGCCTTAAAAAGATAACGCGATCGTTTTTATTCCACCGATCGCAAATGTAATTTACAGAATGTCATGGAACGGAAATGTTTAAACGATCGATGTCGAATGCAAACACGATGGGTAACATTGGGGCGTAAAAGAAAAGGGAAGAAAAAAAAACGAAAGAAGTGAAATCTGTCTTACCATTCAAGAATAAATGAATCTAACTAATGAATTTTCAAATTATGAATCGTTTGTGCAGTGAGAAAATTCCTTTCATTTGCTGCAGCATGCCTTGCGACATATATCTCTCCGCCCCCCGTTTCTTCATGGTATAACTTGTCACGAGGGCTTATCGGTAATAGGCAAAAAAAACCGTTATCAGGAGCATGATTCATTATTTGGAGCGCAGGTTTATTGAGCTACCGAGGACAATGCCGCATGACTCATATTGAATCAATCCACCGAGTCTGCCGTCGAGTAACAAAATGTTCTAGCAAGACATATTCGACAATCGATCTGGCAATGACGCACGAAATCAGGTCATAGTTCCAGATCATTCGTGCGGCAATGTTAGCCCGCACGCATTCAGTATCGAAGGATTAGCTAGCCTTGATAATCGGTGTCTGCGACTCTCTCGACAATCTACGCCCCTGAGAAGTGGTGTGCAAAGCCAACCGATCGAGGTTTTCTACTACGTGAAAACAACGCCTCGAGTGGAAGGTTGCGCATGGCACGCAGCTTCCGCGGTTGCACACGCCGTCGTTGCACCCGACTCGCAAGAGAAGCGGGGAACGATCAATAAATTCAAGCGTCCGCCGACAACTGACCAAACAGCTCGACAGCCAACGTGCCAGTAACAGTCTATCTACAAGTGACGAGTAAAAGAATATCGATTCTTTAAAAAAATGCCGGGACCCTGCGGAGACAAGTGCAAAGGTAACAACGGTTTTATTCAATATACTTTTTTTTCGATCGGTGATACTTGGACAATTATTAAATATATACGTATCATCCATCGAAGCCATCGTTGGCATCGTCGATTAGTATTATTGGTAGATAGTTTTCCATTAAGTGTCAAACTTCCGATATTCATAGAAATGTATGGATTTAGAAATTGCAGTTTTCCCACGGGTCGTTAAAAAATTCAATTTATTCAAGTTGTATACATTCGGCTTAACCCTAATGTATCTTAGCTGGGTCTGATCAGCCCATAAGAGTAACGTATGTTCGGGTCTGTATAATCGTCAAGGTTAGTCGTGCGGTCAATTGATCATTTAACTAATCGGAAGTATGTCTGATTCGCTGGTCTGTTCGCTTTCGGCTGGTGTTAAAACCGGCCAAGCTTAGCGTTGTGCCGTTACATACAGAGTGAAGCCTAAATTTATCAATGTGTTACGATTCAATTCAACTTATGAACCAATCAATTTACTTATTTATTTATTACTTTCAGAAACTTGCAAGGACGGATGCCGTTGCGGCGACGACTGTAAATGCTGCGACGACGGTTGCGGTGGTAAGAAATAATTCATCAACTGTCCTGATGTGATCAATGATGCGAAACGCTTCTAGAAGTTTCTCTTACCAACAAAAAACGTAACGGGACCCAGGTCGTTCCGTTAAGATTTCTGTTTCTTTTTCGTTTTTTTTTTTTTCATTACATCTATTCTATTTTATTCGGCATGGCAAACATAACATAGTACTCAAATGTGGTGAAGGAGTTATTTGACTTTCTTTGTTATTTACGAACAGATAAATGCACCTGTAAGGCCGGTGGTGCATGCGGCTGCAAGTCATGCACTTGCAAATGAAGATTCCGTAGAGGACTACGGATACCCCGAACTATGGCTTCATTCGCTTATTCCATTAGAACTTAGATTGATAAAGCAGAGTTACGATAACACCGCGTACTTCATTATTCTGGCGACACGTACGCCGATTGATTGGTATACCATTGACCATTTAATCAGTTAATTAAACAATAAACTTGTACTGCAAAAAATACCCACGAAACAACTGTAATTCCTGAAGACAACAATGAGCAACGTAAATAATAAAATAAGCATATCATAAATATTTATGTTTTCTTACTTCTTAAAAAAAAAACGAAAAATGAAACCCGAAATCACCAACCACGAACAGCGCTCGATCGGAAATAAGCGTTATTAATTGAGCGTTAATAATTAAGTTATCGGGCCCAAGGTGAACACAATTTTCGTCGATAAAGTGACGATTCGTATGAAGTGAATTAAAAAGCTAAGAGGAATGATATTTTTCTCCAATTAGTGATTGCGGTAATATAATTAATGTCTAGGCTAATATAATCAATGTCTCTTGACTGGGTTGTTCGCTATTCGTATTGTTGTAGATTTTCGAAGTGGTGCTGTCGGATAACTTCGGTCTCGCGAAAGGTGCCTCAAAGCATATATATTTTCGCCACTCCTAAAAAGTTTGCGGACCACTATATACATACATATATATAGAGTTTCAAGAATTCTATATACATATATATGCATATATATGAGTATACATAGACATATATATACATGAGTACACCGAAATAATTCCTCGATATCACAGTCGCCGGTCTCTTGACGCATCTTTATTGTTTTATCAAATTTATATCGATTTCTCATCGAGTACAGCAAAAAAAATGAGCGTGGGTAAAACATTCAACTCGCGAGCCACGCTATCGCTTTTACTGGATCGCGAGCTACTTTATGAGGGGGTGTTATTTTGTCTCAAAGGGCAAAAAGTATTATTATTTTTATTGTTCAAAATTAAAAATCGCAGCAAGTTGTATGAATCTTTACAGTTTCGGTCATTATTCGACGGTCGAAAAGCACAGAGAATCTTCTACTCAATGCCGCAAAAATAATTTCTAGACTAATTGTTTAAGGGATCACCCGAAAGTGAGCGAAAAATGAGTTTCAGCGGTAGTTCAAAGCCTGATGAAACTTTAGAGTCGCAACGGCGCCGACCTCTTCAATTTGATTAATTTTGGAGAGCGATTTATCATGCATATAACCGTGGAAGGAAAACTAAATTCCCGAGGGTGAAAGCATAGTCATTATCGATGTGTCGTCGCAGTCATACAGGTTTGGCGTATTAGATTTCAATCGCGATGGGACGATGGGGGGGTAACGGCTTGTCTCTCTACACCGCAAGTTCTGATGTTCCTTAAAGCTTCTAGAAATTGTTTGTGGACGGTGCATGGAATCCAAAGCTTATATAATAAATAAAAATAAGTGAAAGGATATGTTTATTGGCGTATAATTTAGTAATTATTTTCGCCTCGATGTGGCCGAAGATGGAAACGTGTATGATTTTCTGTATGCTAAGGAAACGTTAGTGAAGCAGAAGGTCGTACGTATTCCACCATGAATTTTATACGTGAAACCTTTATAATATTGCGTATTATCACAGAAACGCTTTTGGGCTTTAATCTCGATGCCCTAAAGGCCATTATAACAAATGAATAATTGATGCGCAAGAAAATACTATTCGGTATGCCTGTTCGTCAAGTATCATATTCTACACATACGAATTATGAAATGATAACCCGAGTACCACAAGTACCAAAGTTCGAAAATCTGGGACCCAAGATTGACCAAGTTGAACCGACGTCTTCAAGACCGTTCCCTCGTAATGTTCACTCGTTTTCAATTCCGAGTTCTAATTATGACAGCTATCTAATAACAGAACGTAGGTTGTTATTATCGTACCTTCTACGAAACGTCAGGTTGGTACAACATATTGAACAGTAAAGGAACAATCTGTTCAGGAAGGTACCCAACGTGTATTGTAAAAGATTATTATTATTTTAAGCTTCCTTTTTTCGTGGCGGGACCGTAACATTTCCTCTCACAAGTTTCAAGAGTAAGTTAGATACTAATAACAGATAATGCGATAACGAGAGTGGGGTATGCGACTGTGGGGACGCTCAAGAGTTATCGGCGGTACCGGTGAGAACAAGATTGTGTGATATAATTTTCATTCACTATGATCGCTTGATGAATTGTCGGATCCATTCGCACGACATGTGTGCAAGCATACCGAGAAGAATTATTTAATTGATGAGCACCCTGCAAATATACTGTTATTCAATTAAAATACATACTTATTGGAATCGAACGAATCCTCAATTACTGGTATACCCGACAAACTAATCATTTTCCTGGGTGTGCATGCCTCTTTTGCACGAGGCGTAAATTTATATGGGCTATCAAGAACTATACCAAATAAATGTTCATGTCGCCACGGGTAGAGGAATAAAAACGTGAATGGCTCAAATGTAAAAGCCGAACGATAACAACCAGTACATTCGATGCCTTCCGCGGCGGCCGACAATGCTTGTAATCCTGGAACGCTCCGGGTATTCCCTACGATGTATAGCGTGTGGGAGGGGTTTCACGTATTCAGCAGATCGTTGTTGTGAAAAGATAACGGTAGGTATAGGTGAACAGAGATAGGGAAACGTGCTACCATACTTGTGAATTCCTATCGAGTCCCGCGAGCCCATCGAGAGGAGCCCCCGGTGTGCTGCTTTGGAAAAACAGAACAGGCTCAGTTTCAATACTTTGTCATGCTTAAAATTTTTTTCAAACGGCACATCCTTGGAGTTTTTCCAGTGCCACTGTAAACTATGTAAGTAAAGAGATATTTACCGAGTCTATTTATTACATGACGCAAGCAGAATGTCGTAATTAATCGGCACCGTTATATAGCATATACTTCCTATAGCCTCGGCGAGCTCACGCTGCCTGGAATCAGACAGCAGATTTCACGAGTGCATACACAAGCACCAATGGTGATAATATACTGTGTAAATGATAAGAAACAAAGAAATATACTGCAAAAAATGATAAGAAAACTGGTGGATATATAATTACATTAAAAAAAAGTTGAAATCGGATTGAGTATTTTGAATGCAAACGAGAGCGTGGAAAATATTTAACTATAAAGATTATTTAGTTTTCGAGCGACGGTAGTCTCGTTAGATTTTGTGGATAACCATGAACGGCAAGACGTTAATTCCTTTCAGACACTAAACCGCAGCGATGCTTTGCACTAACGTTGCAATGAATATATCTGCTCGCTCCAGGTTCTCAAATAAATTAAAGAGCATCAAAAAATAAGAGAAAAATGTAAAACTGCCCTTTTATTCTGATATTTAAAATATTACACATTATCTAATAATAATAAAATGAAACAGTTTCGATGTACGTAAAACTACTTAACCCTGACATGACGTGGAAGCCATATATACGATTGGCATTTACATTTTTTGAACAACAGAAATACGTGAAAATTAGTCCCCGCGTGGGGGACGAGAGCTGCACCCGAGGATAAAAGGTTTCGTTGACGGTTAAACAGTACAGATAGGTGGACGCTCTCGATAGTAGCTGGCTTGTGCTTCAAACTCATACTTCGTTTTTGTATATATGTATGTACTAGTCGTAACGAACTATCGGAATGAGAATGTTTTATTTTTCGTAGACCGGAGATACTGTTCGTTAGACACGGTCTCGAGCCGAGCTTAATGTATTCGTATGAACGTTAGAGACAATATTCGTCCGTCTTCTTGCAACAACGTTCGTCAGATTCGCCGCAGTAGATTCTTGTAACGACGGCGATTGAATCCGCCCAGTGGACTGACGTTCGATCGATCTAGCTGATTTATCATAGGCGTTAAATCAGATTCGACTCTCACCGGAAGCTACGTTCTCATCTTGCTCATTCGAGTGACACTTCGCTCTACCGTTTCTCGAGTTTATCACCGTTGAGCATTTCCTCGTTTCGAATACTGTTGTTGTCTGTCGACACTGGGTTGCGGGAACCAGTAAACTTGCCACGTTGTTGCGGTTCCAGTGGTTGTGGTGGGGACGATGATTCTCGTTCTCATCATTCGAAAGCGACGATTCATCCCTCGGGGTCTCGAATTGACATCTACTGCATTATACATATATATATATGGGTGTGTGTGTGTGTGTGTGTGTGTGTGTGTGTGTGTGTGTGTGTGTGTGTGTGCGCGTGCGTGCGTGCGTGCGTGTGCGTGTGCGTGTGCGTGTGCGTGTGCGTGTGCGTGTGCGTGTGCGTGTGCGTGTGCGTGTGCGTGTGCGTGTGCGTGCGCGTGTGTGCGTGTGTGTGTGTGCGTGTGTGTGTGTGTGTGTGTGTGTGTGTGTGTGTGTGTGTGTGTGTGTGTGTGTGTGTGTGTGTGTACTATACGTATATATGTTTCATAAGTGCACATTATGTATAATCACTCACTTGACATTTGGATCGTTACAGTACAGGCTTCGAACTCTGACGATTTGCGTATTGCGGAAGGAACTGCATCGACAAATGCCAATTTCCCTCATGCTACTAAAATCTGCTTCGGTATGGAGATGATGATTGTTCGTTGGTGAACAGCAAAGAGTTTCTTTGAAGGCATTTCTGTACTTGGCACTCATAACGTTGTACAGTATTGGATTTATCGTTGTGCTAAAGTAATAGAGAGAACCTCCCACCGGGTAGAGCCACTCGTTTATCGACGAAAATGTGTTTCTGTGAGTGTAAACGTAGAGTAAACGTTGAGCGTGGAATGGAGCCCAGCAGAAGAAGAAAGTTATTACAACCGCACCTTCGAATAAAAAACAATACCCTATTACACAATTTATATTTGTAAGGGAGAGTTCCTCAAGAGAAAGTTAACTAGAGCGTAACGAAGGTCTTTTGTCTCTCAAATCGCCTGTCGATTGTTGAAACGGACCGAAAAATGATATAGTATAGATACCAACTCAACATCGATAGATATCGACAGCAAAATGTTCCATTTTATTGAATCTAGAAGTCATTCGTCCCGATACATTATTTTACCGAAGTTTATCAAATCAGATTTGTATATTTCACCCGGATTTTAATGTATAGTACTTACTGTACTTAATGACAAAGTACTTACTGAGCATACGTATTATCGCCTTGCGTGACTGAGATGGTCTCGTTTCACCGTGAATCGTCCCTTCTATCCTATGTCCCAGGGTAGTTTTCTGAATGGTGATGCCCATGTGAATGTAAAGCCACATTATAATAACCATCGGAAGGAGAAAAAATATCAAACAGCTCATCTCGTAAAGTGGAAATTCTGGCATGTTGAACATCGCGCAGACTGCCGAATTTTTTGAAATATTTCTCGAACCTGCGGGAAAGAGAAGGAGATTATTTTTAAGAGGTAGTGGCTAGTTTCTAGCTAGCCAGTTGAACCGAAAATGGCTAGTTAAAACGAAAACGATCTCAAAGTTTACATGATGCAGAATGGATCGTCGAGACGCCCGCTTGTTAATCTTCCGGCAAAGTTAAATATCGTTTAAATATACGAACATGTTAGTGATATATAAACGAAAGTGTTTTCCGGATGATCCGACAAGTCCCCGATACTACAGCAAGAAGTAAGCGTAAGGCAAAGTCAAATAATTTAATCGTAACTATCGTGGATGTCCCTCGCAGGCTGAAATAATACCCCATTGAAAACCAAGTCAAGGTTTGTTAATGCTAATATTCTAGCTCGGTCAGCTACCGGCCTGGCTCCTTGCAATAAGGTCTTCGAGGGTCTCAAGCATTAACCAATATTGTAATTACTTCTAATTTTTGTTTAAACAAAAAATGTTGGTATGAGATGTGGAAGTTGTATGAGTTTTTCTTACCTGGTGGCCAATCGACGTAACTGACGTCAGTGTACCAAAAGAACGGCATTGCGCAAACGAACGCGATAAACCAGGCAGCGATAATGATGATTATGTGTCGTTTGAGACCAGTCATAACGTAAAGACGAAGTGGATGACAGATTGCAAAATACCTCTCCAACGAGAAAGCCACTATCGTTAAGACTGATACATAAGAAGACCTTAAAAGACAATGAGCTTAATGAAAAACGACGACAAACAAATTTTTATTTTTATTTTGAACCTGTGAATACTTCAAATTTCTTTACGCGAGATGAATATACTCACATCTCGGAGATAAAAGCTCGTCCCTTGCATACAATAAGGGGAAGCTCCCACGGATACTGCTGCCAAAAAACCCCAAGCTCGTTGGGCAAGCCTAAGAACAAGAGAAATCAAATGGTTTATACATTTAGGAGATCTTCGATCTAGTATACTATAGACAAATCGTAGTGTCGCGGATAACATAAGGGAAAATAATAAAATAGGCTTTAAAGCGCGTAGCTCCAAGAGTGCGTCATCAACATTGTCCTCAAGCGACTAAGAATGTATTATTTCTCATTGTTCAAATACATTTTTTTTTCCTTACGCACAGATTAAAAAGATAAAGTCTCATATTTCAACAGTGTCCAATTTCAATCAACTAACTCTCTGATCGTAGCGGGCAATTTGTTGAATTTCTACGCTACAGTATTGAAACTCGTCGAGGGAATATTCGTTCGGGAAAAAAATTCCTCCACAACTTTCCTGGTAAGTTGTATGCTGGAAAAATTTTCATCGGTAGGACTATAGTCGATGTTTGATGAATATCGTGTTACCATGAATGAGTCTTGCTATGGGCGCTCGCCGTGCGTTCTCGCATCCACCCGTCCAAGTTTCTCCGTGAAGTGTGCACGATACATCGCTAACAGTGTACAACATTAAACATCTTTCAAATGTCTCCTGTAACGTGTAGAGTTATCATGGTGACGGTGAGAGATAGTTTATCGCGACTGAGAAACTTTATTTTGAACCATTTAATAATCGTATTGTCGGTTACTCTGTAAATTTCGAGTCTGGATATTTGACTATAGTACAGCTACTTTTAATAAAACTTAATATTTCATGAATGTAATAAATATTCATAATAAAACTGAGCATTTAACAAGAATAATAAGCAATAACCGATCCAACAAATGCAAACAGTCTTCGTCTTCCTATAACTCGTATTCCTCGCGACAAGAATTCCGCACGTAACCATACGGCAGATAGTACTGCTATTTGGGTTCTTTCCTCGACAGTTTGCAACGTCTCCACTATATTCCAAAATACGAGTATACAGGCTGAAAGATATACGTACTCGACTGGAGTATACACTCTGGTACAATAATGGGGATACTTCCGAGAATGCCTGGAGACATTTTCTCTCGGCGTGCATTTTGTCACCTTAGCCGGTAGTGCAATAAAAATAGAAGAAACCAAAGTGCGTAACAATGAAGCGTTATCAGTCTAAACAAGATCGATCTTTTTTAGGACTAGTTTTTTTTAAGCATTCACTTTGGCGATGGATAATAAATGTATTCGAGAAAAAACATTACGTAACGAATGCAACAGGCTCGTTGATTGCAGACGTTACAGATCATGCCGTCTCGATAAAATCGTCAGAGAAAGCAGTAGCGAAAACACACTGTGATCTCGTGGACACCTAGCATCAAAAGTCGCCGGAAAAAGTATTTACTTTAAAATAATAGAATCACAATATTCGATAAGTGTCGAAAGGGAATATTGTCGCTACATTTTATCATATCACGAAAACCTTCGAGGGACTGTTGGATCAGTCAGTTATACGTGAGAGAAACCTGTTAAATGTTAATTACAATTACGAACGAGAGTCGTACCAAGTCGGCTGAAAAGCTCACTAAAATTTATCTTCGTCGTTGGTAGTGGTATGACGAGAAAGAAAACAAAAACTCATGTTAGGATGGTCAGAATCGAACGGGATCGAATGTATAACACTCCCGTACGGTATAAAATATCTATCAACCCTTTTACGACGGTCTCGATAATAAGCTGTTCAATAGACTAACGATGATTGAGCGCGAATAATTAAAGCTGACACTATAAGAATGAGATACTTTTATGTGTTTTGAACAAACAGTGGTTTTCCTAGCACAGTTTTTCACTTATATTCAGAGTATTTCTATAAAACTAATTAAAAACAGACATTTACGACACTTATACTAAACAATATTTGCAGTATGGTAACGGCGAGTACGTGGGGACAGAGAATGTAAGTACGTAAAGGCTTCCGGTAGAGGTAATAAGTAATAGATCGCATGTTATTTTGATTTTCCTATAGAGTTCTTCTTATTAAAAAAAGCGAGAAGAGGTTTTGCGGTGATTGCTGGATTCTTGAACCCCGTATCACATGTTCATTGAAACGAAGGCCGGAATAATTTGGTACGTCTAAATACTTGACTGCCTCCTTGTGTCGGATTTTCTGACCTTGCGGCCCCTTTTCTTTTGTACTGAATGTTTTCCAGTTAAAATAATTCATTCCAGTGAAAATAATTTACTATCGTCAGAAATAAAATGTTCAATTCTCATTTATGCATAATCTATATCCTTATTATTTGAATATTTTAGCATGGAAATCCTAGTAGCTGAGTGATAGGGGACTTGGTTCTAAGAGTTCTCGCAGCTGAGGGAATAAAAAATATTATCTTTTACAGATATGCGGAATATAAGAAACGGGGTATTCCAACTTGCATACGATATAAGAGAAGTATTGCATTGAAGTTGCTCTTGCCGTACATATACATATATGCAAGCTATAGAGGGTCGACATTGACAATCAATTATCGGCCAAACTTCTTTATTGACAGTGGGGTCAATGTGGGTGCCAATATTAACAAGTACGTATCGTCCAAAGCTCCTTGGATGATTGGGACAAGCTCACATGTTAACGTCAGCACTAGGTTTGCGTCAGCGCAACCATTATTCACGTTTGGTCGCCCTTCCTGGGACGAAAAGTTACGCCCGGTTAAACCCTACTTCTAGCTATTCAATACGAATGTTTGCATAGATTGTAATTGGTTCATGATTTAACCTTAGAGGCTTGGTAATAATCCAATCGCCCGAGGGTGTCTAAGGCTGTAGTATTACGGATCATTGGACATCGATTTGCATTATCCTGGGATGATAATGGTTAGGCTGGAACCACGTTAATTATTTTGCCTGCCGACATTCGAATAATAAATTGGTTCAAACGAGAGTCGCTATTCAAGAAAAGGTTTATGTACTTCGTGCCGTCCGACTCGAGGACAATGCATGATTCTCGCAAGAACGAAATCCCGAACTAAGCATGATCAGTGATTCGTTATCTACCTATAATCACTAATATATACTTACTATAATATATTGATGTATACATACATATACTAGAGAAGTGTGAATATCACTTGGATTGAATATTTATATGAAATTCAAAATTTGACTTGTATATTCGAAAATGTGAACTATACGAATATGCATCAATAATCGGCATGTATGAACAGGGAAAAATGGGGCAAAAATTGGGGTACATTAACGGGGTAAAACGGAGAGACGAACGGCGAATGTATCGGTAGGTCGAAATAAATTTTCAATTCGCGAAAGGTAAAACGACTAGGAGAGAATGAGGCAGCCAGACAATTTTATCTGTGATTTTCGTTCTCCCCATTCTCTTTGCGCTCCGTTTTGCTCCACAAATGCACCGGGATTTTTTCCCGGTTTGCCTTATCTATACATCCCTAAGTTTTCTCCCATTTTGCCCCATCGATAGACCCAAATAGTTCCCCGTTTTGCTACATCAATGCATCCCGATGGTTTTGCCTAATTTTGTCCGGCTTTCTCGTCATGTTTTCAATTTTGTATTTTTAGTATTTCCAATATTTTGCCCAGTTTGATCGCATATAGTCTTACACTTTAATGATGGAATTAATCAATTCCATCATTAATATATATGTATATTAGGGTGTTTCAAAAAAAAAAAATTGCCTTTTTTTTCCTCGGATCCTAGCTCGAAATTTTTGTTCAGATGCCAAAATAAGGCCTTCAAAAATGAGCTATTAATTTTAAAATTAAAGTTTTCCGCATTGCACTTGTCGGTTTCCCATAAGAATAA
Organism: Listrodromus nycthemerus; assembly: GCA_963978505.1. Lineage (NCBI taxonomy): Eukaryota > Metazoa > Arthropoda > Insecta > Hymenoptera > Ichneumonidae > Listrodromus > Listrodromus nycthemerus. Next base: position 12,419,325 of record OZ021680.1, on the reverse strand, counting down.
CACAGGAAAGAAGTTTTTGAAACTTCTGACAATTATCTTCAATGAATGGGGACTCATACTTTAACGCTGATCAAACATTTTTGTAGAGAATTAAACGCTCTAGAAAAAGGTCTGAAGTCATTTTTCCATAAGTCAACTCAGTCAAAAGTTATTTGAAATTAAAATTGAAGGCATAATAGTATTGAATTTTAATTAATTTTAATAAATAATAAAAACATGGATTCATTAAAAATAATGTATTCTCAATCTGTCATAAGTCACAATTCATAAGGAGATAATTTAAATATGTACATTTTTTTTTTAACGCCCTAATGTAATATATATATATACATATACTTTTTTTTAACTTAATTAATATGCGTCGTAGGTTCCGAAGGATGCCACCTTACACATAAACTCAAACCAACTTTTGGTAGTTGGAAGGATTTTATGGATGTAACGAAACTTATTAGGATTTTTTTATCAAGCCACAACCTAAACTACATTCTTCGAGAAAGTTAAGTGAATTTATCAATATACTCATCAAACCAATCAACCATCATTATGTTATCAAAATTTTGTTTGAAATATTTCTTGTTAACGAAGAATTTCCTTGCGAAGTGGCCTGAGGTTGTGTCCCTGTAAGTCTCGGTGAATGCCATTCAGAAACGGTTCTCGTAAAAGCTATTAAATGCAACGAATGAACATGTGTACGTTTAAACGGTGTACGATTAAAGGTGCCTCAAAAATACGTCACTATTAGCCAGATAGAGACAGTCAAAATTTATCGCGCTACAAAAGACCTGATAAACACCAGTGCATTTAAGGTCCGTGACTAGATAAACGCCGTTACTCCAATGAAATATAGATGTCATAGTATTTATAAAATAACTAGTTTTGTATAAGCACTATATTAATAGACAATTGTTCGGGCGTATTTATCATGATGACAAAGTAGACTTTTTCGCCAACAAAAGAGATTGTAGGCGTTTTCGTACGAGTGCGTGAAAGATTAAAAACATAATTCTAGCGATGCTGGTAAAATTTTGAATACGAACCGTTTACACCATTACACCATTATACCATTTTCCTTACGAATTTTGTAAGAACTACAACAAAATAAATATGGGCACGAAACAATTCTGAGAAGCAAAAAAATGTTATTCCAGTCCCTGCGCAAAATGTAGTTTTACGCTTGCCGTGCACAAAATATAGCTCCCATAAAATCGTAATGAAAATGTTTGAAAGATAAATTAAAATGCCTATGAATCTTCAGCGTAATTCGGTGTTCCACAGTATCAAATTGACTTGTGTACGCTTTAAATTTTGCAAGTATTATGTCAAGACAGTTCCAATAACCATATGTTCTAATGATATGTACCGTGTAGGCGGGAAAATGATATGAGAAATGCCTAATCATCAATGTAGTCAGAACTAACCTTAAGAAACATAGTTATACGACCGTAATGTGTTTTCGTAAAAAAAATTAATGCGCCGAGAATTACGGATATTTTTTTATTGATTCCTAAAAATAATTATTAATGAAGTGAGTCCAGCCGCAAGAGTTTCTCGAAAAATTATTATCATAGGGATCATTGCCAGGATAGTCCTATCAAGAGCCGTATATTCGCAGGACCACAAGGTAATGTATAAAAAATATCGTTGTTGATTCTGAACGACTCTCAGGACTGTTCTGACAAATAAACGTTCAAAAGCTCCTTTATTTAATTAAAGGTTTTTTTAAAGCACGTCGTGACATTACCCGAATGTAATATAAAATTGTCAGGACTGTCAATTTTATAGGACTATATCCCCCGATAACATACAATCCGGTCATCAAAAAGACGTTACAAGACTCCTTAAGATACATATACACATACACATACACATACCCATGCACGCACGCACGTACACATATTCACTGAAGATATTTTCTTTTCAAAGCGATTTTCATTTTCCGGTAAAACTGAAAATAAATGTTAAAAGTATGTCATGAGGACGTTGTCTCCTCGCATGATCTAGGAAAACCCTTTGCAAATTACCAAGATTTTTTTACTTATGCGTAAGATATCTTCCTCGCTGCGGTTCCAAAAAATTTCAAATGAAAGGAAACTTACGTTGAAAAGCAGTATAACTCTGTCAAGTTGCTTCATAACTACCTTCTCATTGATCACCAGAGATCGCCCAGAAATCTCGGCCTGGTGTAAGAAAACCGTCGGCAAAATCGGAATACAAAAAAAAACTTAAAAAAAGAAAGGTTTTTGATATCGTGAAAGTTTGATCGGGGCTTTATCGGCAGATATTTTGAATTTTCTCGCAGGACGTGGATTTTGTAAAATCTATATTTGCACAGTAGTTTTTACTCTATTATTGAACCACAAATGAAAAATACAAGCATAAATCCAATTGCCGCACCACGAGCACAATTGAGAGAACAAAAGCCGATGAGATAATTATAACAAGTTCTCAAGAAAAAAAATTAAAATACTGTGACACTTTCCCACATTCATTATTTATCGTTAGAAAACAACACACATACAAAACATCGTGACTCCTACATCTCATCGTGCAGTTTGCTAGTTACCTAGTTACTTTCTAATGATAAACCGTGCAGGCCAGACTCGATATATTTCCCGACTACAAACATGATTCTGATTCAATTCTTCTTCCGTTTGTCTATTCAGATTTTATCAATGTCGCACGATTGACACCAGAGTAAGTGCACCAATGAACGATTGTTCATCTCAACTATGTTCCCCAACCAAAAATATTTTGATTATCGTAGGAAACAAACCATGTCACCATAAAGCCATGTCACCATAGCAGCTATTAACATATTTTAATAAATATATGAATAAACTAAATAAATCTCACCGAGCATAAGGAGCAAGAGATCCGAAACGGCGAGACTGAACAAGTAATGATTAGTAGCCGTTTGCATAGTAGGATTTCTGACGATGACCAAACATGTTACAGCGTTACCGAATACACCAGTAACGAAAATGATTGCGTAAATTACAGTAACCGGCAAAACGAGTTTCATTAACGGCAAATGCTTCGGTCCCAGTATTCTCTCCAAATATTGGTCTTCAGTGAAATTTTCGTAGTCGATCAGATTGATCGAGGGTATTGGGAATTGGCTCTTGGCCTCCATAATCGATGAATTTTCTAATTAATATTGTTTCATGAATATGTATCTTTTATCAACGATATTATTCGTGTAGTACCAAAAGCGATAGACATTTGTAAACTTTTAACTGACTCTTCTACCCAATTACGAGTTGTCATTTGAATGCACGAACGCAATGAATGACTCGAACGAGTCAAACTGTCCGATCGGTCGATATTAATAAACTTTCAACGTTACGTAACCATCACTGTGAAACTTAAAAGTCCACTGACGACGCAGCACTGATCGGAATGATCTCAGATGACTTCTTGATATGTAAATAAACTACAAATTTTCAAAAGATGAGCTATTTATCGAATCCAAAAAGCGGCCCGATCGCGCTATTGATATATGGAAAACACACTATTTCCCAAATTCACGATTAATATTTTTTTATTCAAGAGGAACACTACAGCGCCACTGTAATGTCTCGTTATTAAATACATATCAGGCGCGCACATAAGTTTGTTTATTGGCGATAAGCTAAAAGGAGCTTGGCAAAGTACGCGGCTTGCGGGACCACGGGCGAGTGGCGAAACGCCGATGCCACGCCGATTCACCCTCGCAGGGCGGGCAAGCGACGCGTTTCCTCTACGACGCAGCCACATCCAACCGTTGATATAGGTATATTCGTTTCCTCCACCTCTCCGAGCGTAGCCGAAGCCGAGCTCTCGGCATAGAATCGGCATGACTGCAACGAAAAGAATCCTTTTCTATTCAGTTAACATAAGGAACTTCAAGAAATATATTGAGCAAACTTTCTATAACTCGTCAATAAATGTCCACTTTTTGTCCATCGTAGGGAACAGTACGAAAAATCACTTTTTCAATGTTCTCAAATACTTTATTGTGTGCAACTTCATCACCTGCCTCCTCGAAATTTAAGCTTGGTTCTATTTTATTTATCGTTTGCTTTTTTCGTAATTTGTATTGCATTGATCTTACCTTACGCGTCTTGTTTGCCAAGTTAACAAGAAAGTTAAATATTTCTTTTCGATGTCCAACAATACCGTTAGTTCGTTTATCATTCAACCTTTTTCGTTTGGTTTTGAAATATTTACATTCTGTGATTGGCTTGTAAATGTCAGAAGTTTTAAGTCTGAAAGAAGCGCTCACTATACTACGATTTGTCGGCGGTATAAAAGAAGTTACGATTATTATGGATGTGCCCATTAATAGGGAACATGTGACGATCTGGAATTATTACGCCGGAACGATTGAAATCTCTTATGAAATACACATATGGTCAATTGGCTGTTAATCTTCCAGAAAAGCGATACAGATTAATTATTGACAAAGTTCTAAATTTTCTATAGTCTATTTGCAGATTTATAAAATGTACTACACATATGTTCTATAACTCGGGTGCATAATTGGATATCGAATAATTTTTCAAAAAATTCAATGACTCGGCACAGGGAAGATTGGATTAGTGGCTCCAGGACAAATGATGCCAGTTTTAGCGTGTAAATAATCAACTCGATTATCAACGATCAACGCGTACCCATAGCCCACAGAGAACTCCGGTTAGCACTTGATATTTCTTCAGACTCGAATACATTCCGTTGATACAGCTTTGTTTATGCTTGCACATTAATATAAATATTTCATGTAGGTGACAGTATAAGTCAAGCAGGGATGTGTCAATGTGAATTAAATTTTTAAGTGCCAGCTCCCCTACCCTGACTTCCACGGCTCCCCCATTTCTTATAGTCGAGTCTCACAATTAAGTACCGAAATACGAAAAAACCAATTATTGAAATATTACAACTACTATTGATTATATCTCAAGTTTAAAAAAAATCAGAACGAGTTAGGAATTTTTTTAAATATTAATATCGGAGAAGCAGCTCGGGTGAAACTAAGGAACCGAATGTTTAAAAAATGTCATAGGACATTATGGTAACAGATTGTTCTTCGAATAGGATTTATTGAATTCTCGATTTACGCTGACCTTGACGTTCTCGAATGCTTTCGCCAGCGCGATCGGGACGTGCACAGCCCGTCATCTACGAGCCACTCTATTATCTTATCAAAATTCGGAGGAAGTTCAGATTTGAAGATCCAGATCTCGCGACATGCTGGATCGACCTGATACTATATGTATTTGTCTAACCATCGTACATGTTTCCTACTTCAATTCCGGTTCAGGGTCGCCTCGTAGTATATTTTTACGTGATTTTCGGTGTAGAGTTGACGAGAAAAAAATACACCCATTTTCTTTTTACCTCTTCTGTATGTTCTGTAAAATATATGTTCATCAAACATAACAAAACATAGTAAATAATAGACGTCCAAGTCGAAGGTGAGTACTAGGGTGGGTAAAAAAAAACTTTTATTATTTTTTTTTAATCTCACTCACAAAAACTTGTTACTAGGCACCTTTAGAAAGTACTCAGCCAGTATGGGCTCTTAATATTAACGGGAACATTATCCTCATCATAGTTTTCTATTTTCAATTTAGTTTGATATTAAAATGGTCATATCTCATCAACAATAGCTTGTTAAGCCCGAACCATCATCAATATTTGTAGAAAATTAAATGCTCTACAAAAATGGTCTCTTATACTTTTTCGATAAATCTTACCATTTAAAAGATATTCAAGGTCAAAAATCGAAGAATTTAAAGAAAAATTACTTTTTTTTCTGAATTTTGTTACTGACTGAGTAAATAATTATTATCGAATGATCTGCATTGATTCTTGTAGGAAATTTAACGCTCTACAAAAATGGTCTCTAATACTTTTTCAATTACTCGAACCATTTCGAAGATATTCCCATTCGAATTCCAATATGCACTGATATTCATAATTTTTTGATAATTATTTTTAATTTACACGTTTAATTTATGAATTTTGACAATATTAGAAATAATTTAAGTTTATTTTGATAGAATGACAGTTTCCGAGTTATATTTTACCTTTTTTTGAAAAGATATTTCTTTTGAATCAATTCCCTGACGATATTTTCTTTTAATAATTTTACTCTTATCACAATTAAGGATCGTAATTCAATATTTCTCAACATGCTTATTCAAAATGTAACACAAATTTTTTTTCCACAAAATTTATAATTAAATATTTTATTTCCGGGGATTTAGTTTTAAATATTGGTAGTTCTGTTATTCATTACTTGCAGAGCGTGGAGTAGCGTTGGTCTCTGAATACAATCAATGCTTGACAAAAAACGAAGACCAGTTTCAATATTTACTGCAAGTTGTCAAAGAACATCGAGTGAAATTGTCTAACTGTAATAAAAGTCAATTTTGATAACTAAATTTTTTTAAATTAATATATTTTTGTATTATTATTATATTAAAATATAAAATTTCATATAATGAAACCGAATTTGTTATTTTAGTTATGTATCTAATAATAATTCTTGAATATGAAACATTCTGAATCATGAATTATCTAAAAATTGATAATTTAAACGTGTAAATTAAAAATAATTATCAAAAAATTATGAATATCAGTGCATATTGGATTTCGAATGGGAATATCTTCGAAATGATTCGAGTAATTGAAAAAGTATTAGAGACCATTTTTGTAGAGCATTTAATTTTCTACAAATATTGATGATGGTTCGGGCTTAACAAGCTATTGGTGATGAGATATGACCATTTTAATATCAAACTAAATTGAAAATAGAAAACTATGATGAGGATAATGTTCCCATTAATATCAAGAGCCCATACTGGCTGAATACTTTCTAAAGGTGCCTAGTAACAAGTTTTTGTGAGTGAGATTAAAAAAAAAAAAAAGTTTTTTTTGACCCACCCTAGTGAGTACTCCCACCACGCCGTGTTCCGACTGCTCTTGGGTACAATAAGCACGGATCTTGTATAACTGTTGGAAATGTGTCGGTCTCGAATAGCCTAGTTAGCTTTCACTGTTCCCTATGTACATAACAATTTCGTCCTCTTTAAATCTCGGTGACTACTCTGGTGGAGCGTTACAGAATCGGTGTCGGTGCTATGACGCAGGTTCTACTTGAACCTGGTACGTTACCGGCGATAGCTGCATTGCTATCATAGCTCTAACACGCTTTCGACTTCTCACGCGATGGTCATGAAACGTTACAATGTCACCTGATTTACATACAGCACTATGATTGCCTGATCTATATATGGTCTTGACGGTTTTCTAAATCATCTTTCGCAGTCAGTGTGAGAAGGATCTGGTAATTTGTACCACATTTCGTATGGTAAACTTTAAATGTAGTCCCATTGTGGCGTTCTATTCCATATGTGTTTGTACCGTTTCTTTCCCTTATCGTTTTATATAAGCGGCGACACATGGAGATTATTACCAATTGCCAAGATAAAACTGTGTTACAAATCACGTGATAATTACGGTAAAATGGAGTGAAACCGGAACCCTTACAATTTCCTTACAAATCACTAATTTTAGTTTTCAGACTGTACTCATAAAAGAAAAGCTCGGAAAATAAGTCAAAATATTCATCATTAAATGTATATACAATATACTCATATAATCATTCTACAACTTATCTCACCACAGAAAAATATATGCGAAGATAAAACAGACAGAGAGGACAAATGGCAGTATTAACTACATCATCTGTATCATCAGAAATACATCATCAACTACATCATCAGAAATACGTCATCAACAACTACATCATCAACTGTATCATCAGAAATAGATTTTTTAAAAGGCAGCCGATGTTCCGCACAAATAGTAAAGGAAAGAGGCACGTAGAGCTCCAATAATAGATCGAAAATATTAGAAGATGGCTCATGCCTGTTTTGTAGGAAACTATAATCGGAGTCGATCAAAGGTTGAGTTTAATGCAGCACCTGCCATGGTTGATTCCACTGTTCATGTGTTGGAGCGGATGATCATGATATATCCTTGAGGTGGTCCTAGCGAACAGTGTTCACTTCGCATAAGTTTCTCAAAATCGAGAAAAAATTGCAATCACTTCGGGATGGTATGGACATCTGAGAAAAATCAAGTTCCATAACGATACGGAAACGATTAATTTGACGTAATAATGATTCCAAAATGTTGTTGCAAAATAATATGCTAATACATTTCTCTGAACTCGTATACATTTTTTCCGATTTACAAATTCACTTTGAATTTTGTAACTTTCTACATATTTTTCCCATAAAGAAATGAAAATTCAGTGCGTATTTAAAAATCTAAAGAAATTCTTAGGTATTCAGAAAAGTGAACATATTATTTTCATCGAAAAACTTAAGGTTTCCAAGAGATGTGTTGAACACGTTATTTTTCATCAATATGTTAATACCGTGTTGAAATTATTATTATGTAAAAGTAATCTTCTTAATACCTTTGATACTTTCAAATTTTTTCAGAATTCTAAACCACCCAGAAGTGTTTGCAATGACTTTTCTTGTCCTTGAAACTTGTGCGACGTTAACACTATTGACAAGACTAGCATAAGGTGCTCACACGGTTTCTGCAGTGCTGATTACATACAAAAATAGAAAAATTGTTTCCGAATGTCGTTTATTTTTCCATTTCCTTGTGACATTATTGAACAACAAAACTGCGACATATCATACATAGACATTAAATTAATGCAAAATTATCATTTTTTGTGTTTGTGTTCGTTTTTCTCTAGTGTCCGATAATTATATCGAGTTCGTTCATGAAGAATGTAACGTCTCGGCGATCGATCAAGTACGATAAATATGCTCCTCGAGTCAAGATCGGGTAAATGGTTTGTCGGCACCGATAAGAGGTACTTTAAACGTTATCGCTAGCAGCTCAGAGGTAGGAGCGCGATCGAAAGGTCGAGAAAACAGAGTACTTGTACGCAACACGATGAAAGGGGTCTTTCGTCCGTACGGATTGATTAATTTGTTTCGTGGCGAATCAAGCACTACTGCAAATTTATTTAAAAAGACGCGGTCTGACAGAATGGTGAATGGGCTGCAGCTGCGAAAACAATTATTTATAATATTGACAGTGATCGAGTTTTTCTCGATAATATTCGATTAAATACACGGAATTGGTTAATATTAGGTTATAATGTCTTTTTCTTCCTTTGAAATTTAGTATAGCTAATGGTAAAAGCCGATAAGTTTCGAAGTTTTATTATGTAGTTTTAATTTTTAGCGAGTTCTCTTGAGTATAAGAACAGAATCATGTAAGACCAGTTCGACTGCTCAGTTCGACTGGTCAGTTTCACAATTCCATGTAAACTAATTTCTGTAAAACTAATTGCCGTGAAGGGTCGAAGAAAAAATGCGAAAACAGTGAAATTCAATAGAGCGAATGCTTTTGTCTGGTGCGAGCGGATATACATTGCAGAAGTGTGATATTTATGTCCGGTCAAGAGAGAGACCGGATGAAGAAATTGCATACGTATAATTCGGACAGAAAAACGGTATTGAAAATAAATATTTTAATTCTAATTTGAATAGAGTCTAGACTCAATCGAATCAAATATTTCTCTATAAAATTAAAGTATTGCTATTAAAAACACACTATCCAAGCATCGCGAATTATTGATACGATCTTTCAAAACTCTTTCAAAACTCAAGTCGCAAAACGTTCACTGAATGTTAAAAAACCGTTAGGGCATATAAACTATAGTTTACTCTCCTCTATACTTAGTGTTTGAACCAAAGAATTTCCAAGTGAGAGACTTTCACACACCAGGAAAAAATGATTATATATGATCACAAATGGATCAGAGGTGATTGGTCATATCTTATCGGATACGAGAATGACGAGATCTGATCATATATGAACATGTCTGACTGTACTCGGACAGATCTAATCAGAAACGATCTCATGTAAAGAAAATTCCGGTCACAATAAATAAACAGATCTGATCAGATATGCTCGTATTTGAAACGAGATACTGAAAAAAAAGTTTAAAATACATCTCATCGATTGATTTTCCCGTAAAACAACATTTTTCAAGAAAAACTCCATATTTGCAGTGCAATTTGTGAAGAAAGAAAACAAAAACAAACCAAAATATCAGTAAGGAAGTTAGAGTGTATCAAACCTAGTCACTGAAACTCGATCACTCGACCATAAGGATTTTTCTATAAAAATATCCAAATAACAAGTACTTAAATGACGTCTGAACAAAAATTGAACTAAGAACATTTTTCTTATCTGATGACAATAAGCGATTTTTATTTGAACCATACAATTATTCATTGTGTTGTACGCATGATGCTTAGAAAATGTAAATTTCTTACATTTCTCAATGTAGTATATAATTTATGACCATACGAAAATATACTTGTTAAAAACTGATACCGAGTAGCCAGTATATTCAGATATAATCAAACATTGTACGTGCTACGTAGATCAGTTTGTATCTACCAGTAGTTTATCTTGGTGTAGACGTGGAAACAACTTTAATATTATACGCAGCAAACTGGATAAAATATTGAGATCATAAGAACAAATTAATTTTAAACACTCGAGAAATGAGTAAATGGAATTGTTTAACCCATGAGCAGACGTTCAAGTTTGACGATTTGGACAACGTCACATTCGATTTTTTGTTTGCCGTGGATTTCGAATCATACACAATATCGCACACAAATAGATTGCGTAAAAGCTAGGCAAGGAAGGAGAGCGCGTCTTTTTGCTAATAAGTGTGAACTTCGATTCCCGAGCGAAAAGAGGGTTGAAATTGAAATGGAGTGAAACAACAGTTTTTTCCAAGTGGCATTCACTGTTTTCCCCACTGCTAAAAAGTGGTAATATTTCTATGCCTGCTACGTCGTAATTCACCTTCAGGAAGCAAAAGGTTAATTAACGGGAGGTGAGCATGAGAAAAGTCCAGGGTTCAAGCCCAAGTGTCGATTGATAGGTTTATTTCTTTCTTCGGATTGCGTAATATAGTATTGTATCCTAAATTGCCATAATTCACAGTGACAGTTGAAACCCAGTTTCTTCCAATATTACTAAACCTTAGTTTGGTACCTATTAAAACGAAAAAAAAAACAAAATTTGAGTGATCGCTGGGTCATTCCGTCATCCTCAATAATTATCGGACTTATTTTCTGCGGTTATTTGAAAAGTTATTATGACTATGGTTACCTGTCGTGGATAATATCTACATGCAAGCTTATTTGTGATCACTGCTGCAGTTGTTCTTAGGGTTACTGAAGCTACTGGGACAACTTTGATTTCGAGGTCAAAATTGGCCCGGTAGAGGTCAACCAAGAGGGAGAGAATCAGCCTATCAGATGATCCTTCCTCTTTCGGGTACATACTACATAGTATTATAGTCTATGTACTAATCTAGTACTATAGTATCGTAGTACATAGGTAAAATGATCACGTCTCTTCCCTCGGTGCAATGTTGGTGAACATTGAGGTCGTTTCGAAATTTTACACGATATTGCCATTTTTGAAAAAATATCGTGATAGCTCTAACCTGTGTATATTTTAAATTACCGTCCTCAAATTCTATATAAATATGTACACTATATGTACTATATACTATAACCATAGATGTTTTGTATTGAATATAGCTGAAATCTATCAAAGCAATCAGATTTTACGGAATTATGATTTTTATTTAAGGACTAAAACGGCCTAATTAGAGTAAACATGGTGGTATCCATTTTTAATTTGCCTCAAGAATGGATTAACACTGTACAATGTTTCGTATTACATTTACCGAAAACTGATGATACCATTTACGCTTTATGATATTCCGAAATATTTAGGACATGGTGATGACGAGATTCGTAAGCAGCTTGGAAAAATACATTTGACTTGGTCACAAAACAGTGAAGATTAAATCATTAACGTAATCCGAACAATAATTTTTTTCTCCAACACCTCATATTTTCGTTGACCGAAGTAAGTGTTTGGATCTAATAAAGCGAATCGCGGCTTTAGTGCATTTTTTCGCGTTAAGCCAGTCGTTTTACCTACATTTAAAAATCGACGTTGTGGTTGCATGAAAAGTCTAAAATTGACTCTTTCATATGGCTTCCTCATAAAAGCTGCAAACGGAAATTTTAATTGGCTTTCTCTTTTTTTTTGTGAACTTTCCTCCGTGAGGAAGCTTCACAAATGGGATGGGGCCTAGAGTGTATATATTTAATGTCGAAAAAATTTATCCACGATTGAAACTGAAAATCAGAGGATTTCGAACAATGATGTCAAACTGGACAAGAAAGTTCTGGATGCGATTTTTTTCTTATGTATAAAACACGATTAATACGCGGTAATCTTTTTCTTTCTTCACGCTCGACGCTGCCACGCGTCGCTCGCAACGGTTGACTATCCACTTACGCACTGTTTTTCTCCTGACCTATCACTTCAGCACGCACATATATAGCTAATATAAAGTTGACCATCAGTATATATAGACATATATATGTATATATGTCTATATATATATGGACGATGAGAATATTTTACCCGACAGGATAACAGTTAGATATTGATCTAAAAATTGTCAACAAATGAACATTCGGAAACAATGGACGCTCGTAATATAGACAATAAGTCTCCAACACTAGGATTCCATTAAAATACTTTTACTTCAGATTAGATGATGAAATTGATCGATTGATAAACAATATTAATCGATTAAAACTGAGTCTCCCCCAAATTTTGAGAGGATATTCGAATCAGAATCAACGATGATGATTGACTTCCGAGTTGACCATCCTTCCTAGATGATGAATACTCGAATCAGAATCGAATGATGAGAGGTTTTCAAAAAACGATGAGGGTTGATGATTTCGAGTAATGTAGTTGTTTTCGTCAGGATAATTCAGAAAGATATAAATTATTTTATTGAACTAAAGTAAATTGAATACTGTTCATTGAAGGTTCTACAACATAAATGCGCATTATTACAAAGGTTGAGGTCTATGCCTCGAACGCAATGAGGTTACGACACTTATTAAATACGCGAAGAAATCAAATGTACGACACTTCTTAAATACGCGAAGAAATGAAGAGGTACTCGAAGAAGTGATAGCTGGTGGTCAAAGAGATTCTGCTCGTTATGTCGATCTCTCTCGCTATCTTTCAATCTCTGCCCTGCCGAGTAGGCCGTTGGCGCGCCAATGAATGGCCTCTGTGCGGACGACCCCGGGTCACCACTGCTACATCCGTGCAATCCCTCCCCTCTCTCGGCACCTGTTTCCTTGTTTTTATTCATAACTTAAATATTCCGAATTTCCTACCTTTACAATAGTCTTGTAATTTTTATTTTTGATCATTACATTTTATCGTGAATTTTATGGGTATAGAAATCCGAACGAAAGCCGTACGAGCCTCCGTTCCGATGTTAACAATTGTTGACACAAATTTTTATCCTAATCCCTACTTAATTATTTCCCTGATTTTTTAATAATAATTGTTTTACATCTTACGTTTTTTCTATAATTTTCGATATTTTCAACTCCATATTTCTATTTCTATCTTGACGACTCAATTCAACAATTATCTCACATACTTCACTTATTCTTTACTTTACTTCTTGAGTCTACAATTAATAGTTCTCCCAAAAATGCTGGCAATCTTTACGGTTAATTCTTATCACAGCATCGCCCACTCATTTATCCATTTATTGTTTCAACTATGATCCTACTGAACTATGTATATCGATGATCTATCATTATCGACATTGCTGTATCTATTTTCGCTGTACAGTTCCTTCTGCACACCCGAGGGCTAATTATTATTTCCAATAAATAATTTCATGTTTTATTATTTATTTTTGAACCCTTTAAGGTAGATGATTTATATTTTTCCAATGATTACTTTTAGCGTTTCAATAAATTTCCAAAATTAAAATGTCGATGAACCGGTTATCTAACCAAAAATTCTTTAAATATTCTGAGAAAATTCACACGCAAGTATCATTGTTATGTCAATGCGTCAATGGCCTACCAGGTATGGACCCAAAAACAATATGCAGCATTTGCGGAAACTAAAAAAAGTGTAATCACGCATTATTATATTGACGCTCAGGTACACTCTCGCTCGCCAGAAACAACTTTGTTCAACGCCACTCAGCGGCAATCGACGAAGATTGATAGTTCAATGTTGGCGTCACATCGGGAAGCCAATGATTGATGACTCGATACTCGGTCGAACATTCGTCTGAAATCAGTAAACCAATAGTTCGTTAGATCATGCATCAACAGACCAACGCCTGGCGCATCGGTATTTGGCTGAATATTGGTCCAAAATCTGAATATCACTTTTTGAGGAATTCATACTTGAATTTCAAGTCTGACTACTAACTTAAAATCGACAAACCAACAATTGGCGCGTTAACCGTGGCCTAGCATTAGCCGCAAATTGACAAACCAACGATAGGCCTTTTCATCACAAACATTTTTGATGCGCATGCGTCAGTTTCAGCCATCTTTTCGTACTGTTTTTTGTAAACAACTATGCTAAAGTGCCCGCTACCTGAGTGTCAAAAATTAAAAAAAAAATGTAAGTCAATGAATTGTAATAAAATTAAAAGAAAAAGAAACTACTAAGTTAAAATAACCAGAAAACATTTCTAGTGTGTTATTATAATTATGTTGTCTGTACGAAAAGGAAGAACAAAACGCTGTTGTTATGGAGTATGTAAAAATGATACTCGATACAAATCATTCAAAACCAATGCATATTATTTTGTAGATTTTACAAAGCCTCGTCTTGAATATCGGAAGAAAATAATCAAATCATCTAGCGAACTACATATTAGAGCAAGTGCAAAATGTGCGAAATGTGAATTATGGGTGAAAAAATGTAGCAGAGGTGATCGAGGCTTTAAATCTACTGATGATGTTACCAAGGATACTTATATTTGTTCACTACATTTTCTTGGAGAAAGTGGTCCAACTGAACAAATCCCTGATCCTTTAAGCTATCAAGAATTTCAACATATCGATAAATCAATCAATAAGGTAAAGTATAAAATAAATTACCAGCTTATCTGAAAAATATAGAAGAGTAGATATGAAGGAAGCATCTGGATTTGAATGTACAAAAATAGATAATGTTTCAACAGATGCGCAGGTGAATAATGTGAAATTTTTAATATGTATTAATGGTTATAGAAGATTTATCATTTTGTTATAGACATCAGCGGCTCATGACTTGGTCCACAATGTACTTGATGAGAATGCTTGTTATGTTGAACAAATACTACCAGTTCGAACATCAGAAATGAGTATAATCAACAGAGATATAACAGTGTACAAGCCAAGGAACATAAAGAACAATAGAAATTCAGACGGATTCGATAAAGATGAGTAATAACATCATTCGGGTTAGATTGCAAAAAAAATTCAGCCATGGAACAATTCATTATTTCTATTCGCAGTGATGAAGAAAAATGCATATTTCATACAAATTTGCATTTTACGCAAATCCAAGCCTTACATAGATTTTTGAGCCCAGCTTGCGAAAACTTAGGTTATTGGGGTAGTCGAGAATCAAAGCATGAAAGTTCAGAAAATAATATTAACAAATTAACATCATTGCAACAGTTGATTTTAGTACTACTAAGATTATGAATGGGATATTTGATAGAAGATTTAGCTTATAAGTTATATAATGAATTATATATAATGAATTTATTACTCAGTTGAAGCCATTTATGTTTCCATCTAGAAAAACAATAGCTGAAACATTACCAAAAATATTTCGGCCTATAAAAAATATAAGAGTAATTGTAGATTTTCCTGAATTTTTTTTGTCAATCACCGTCAAATGTTGAACACCAAGGTTATTTATAATCGAAGTATAAAGCTCATACTACTTTTAAAGTTTTTGTAGGATGTACTCCCAATGGGTGTATTAGTTTCGTGTCTGATGCATTCAAGGGTTCAATATCTGATCCTGAAATTTTTAAAAGATCAAAAATAGCAGATTTATTACAACCTGGAGATCTAGTACTAGCAGATCGAGGTTTTACAGTTCATGATATAGTTGAAACTAAGCAAGCACATTTAAATATTCCGCCGGTTTTGAACGGAAGAGATCGTTTAACTGCTCAATAGGAGATTTTGACGAAGAAGATAGCAAAACAACGAATCTATGTTGATCGCTTTATTGGGCGTATAAAACATTCAGACTTCTTTGTACACTTTCATCTTTAAATCTGCGTACTATCATTTCACAAATTATATTTTTTGTGGATGCTTGGTCAATTTTCAAACACCTATCGTTTTCGACGAATTAAATTAAGACCAGTGTGTTGTAGGAAATGAAGAAACTAAAAGTTAAAATAATTGTAATATACATATATTAAAACTTTGAAACAAATAACATTTGTAATGTTACAATGTATAAACTACATTTATCTATTTTTTATAAAACATCACATATGTACATACTTTCACATTTGTAATTTTTTTTTCTAATTGTAAGAATATATTCATTTTTATTTTTTCCTTATGATTAATTGTTTTGATGATTTATGATTTCAAATTAAAAAAACAGAAATGAACGATGTTCGAAAATCGTTCATTAAACAAACTTCATTTAGATAAGTCTAAAGGTATTAAACGACGGGGAATTCTCATTTCAAAAAACTTTGGAGCCAAAATGTTTCAATGGAACATAGTATAGTACAGGTTCAATGAAATTGCCATCATAATAAATCTTCTCTACATGGAAACCCTTCGGAGTCCAAATGATAAAGTCACACCTCAGTCTGTCAGTTATTGCCACTTGAGTTTGTATTTAGTAGTAATATGGGTGACTTCGTTTTAACTTCATAGAGGTTCGACTAATGAGATGACAACAAAATGAAGTACGCTGTTGCGGTGTAAGCAGATGTAAACCAGTTGGATTAAACATTTCCAAAATTTTTGGACATTTTATTTCTAACAGTCTGGATACATTTTTTAATCTATCCAAAATTAAGCCGTATAGTGATGCACCTAATCCTGGATATTTGGAATTTACCCATAAGCCACTACTTTTGACTACAAAAGAACATTTTTTAGACGTAATCTCTTCATATTTCTGACGCGCAGTGTCTTCATTTGCTTGGCCATATTGCATTGCTTCAGTTCATATATTTTTCTCCACCCACAAGTGAGAATTGACTAAAGCAAAAACTTGGTCATTAGTTTTATCAGTCTTAAATGATTTCATTTTCGAAGCTGTTATCAAGATTTTGCGGTATTGCCACCATTTTTCATCACTAATTTGTACTCCTACAGTTATATCTACAGGAATACTTTTATTATATACACTAATGTCTTTAAAGTACATTTTCTAGGTTTTTTCTGATGCATAATTCTCGTATCGCGGCTGTAGTAGCAATTGCCGCATAGAAGGAGCTTTTCGACTACAATATATGTATTACTTGTAAATCAGATAATAGAGTATTAATTTTGTATCGATTGGTCTTGTGAGACTCCGTACTGGATCATATTACCTGCGTTTACTCGTGTCATTTTTATTTTTGTACTGCTGTTTATCTGCTTTATGAGCTTCTTTCCTCTTTCTACCTTGATTCCAGCTACATAGTTTACTTGTGCAAGGTACATTATCTCCATCACAAGCATCTAAATAATTTAATAACACATACAGAACAGCAGTAACATGAGAACAGCGACCCATACTAGACGCTTTGCAATCACAAGTACCATGAATCACTCGAGCGGTTGACGGATTAATAATTAATAAAACTTCATGAATTTCTTTAGCTTTATACGAACCTTGGATTTTACATTCCATGCAAAACTTTTGATCAGATGTTACACCTTCAAGAATGTCAAACACATCGCGGCTGTTCACATACAATTTTCCTCGTTTTAATGGTTTCGATGTACTAAAATCAGCTTTTCAACTTTGATTATTACTGATTATTATTTCATATTTATTACTTCATTTCTAATAAAATTGACTAAACATATTAAATTGAGTATTTAGATTTCTAATTAACAATGTCTTATGCAGCCTCAGAACATTAAAGACTTGATTTATTCATTACTCTCATAAATAATACATTTGTTAACTAAAATATATTTTTAATTATTGCAAAGGACTGCATTTACTTTATTAATGACAATAAAATAGTAAATACTAATTTCTATTCATATGTTTGTAGATTTTTTTTTCCTTTTTGCGGACATCCATGACACTTTAGCCACCTTTTTAATTGTTCACAATTATGGGCTTCAACTGAATCATAAATAAGTGAAGCACCATAGATAGTTTTTTACAAAAATTTATTTGTTTGTGGAGATATCATTCCTTGCCCAGTCATTGTTTATTAAAACAGTACAAATGTTTTGACTTACCGCCATTTCAATATGGCGACTACGCTTGCGCTCGTTTTATGATGAAAAGGCCCATTGAGTCAATATTTGGCCGAAGGTTGGGGAGTCGATAATCGCTACGCCAAGGCAAGCCCGATCATCGGCCGCACACCTACCATCGGAAAAACCTACATACGATATTCTACCTCCATACAACAAGCACTCTTTCTCGACAGTAAACTCCAAGCTATTGTCGCAATATTTTCTTTCTTTTTTTGAGAGCTGATCCGTCTGAGCAAACCCTATCCCAGAAATGTTAGCACTCGAGCCATCACGTCACAGTTGTTAAAGGCTCGCTGCTAATCTGGAACGTACGTCACACATCCATCTCCTTCATACAGTTTAATCACTCATAATCTTTTTCGGACACGCGAATTAAATCTGTAAAACATCTTAATTTCCTTGTCTTCGGACCTCACATATTCGATATTATATGTGGACCCTGATAGAAAATAAGCCCTCTACGGAACGCTACTAATAATGATCATAATCGTAATTTCTCGACAGTACACATAATAGGAAAATTTCTGAAATTAAAAAATGATGGCGCCCGCTTCTTTGCCGATTATAGCTTAATTTAATTCGCGGTTCGGAATCATTTTTGACACATGAACAATCGGTTTTCCGCTACCGTCTTTATGTTTGGGCAATAAAAACGCTGGCGAAACATAACCCAGCCTACGTAAGCCAACGCGAACAATCTACAATCTGCACGGATGCCAACATAATAGGGATGTGCACGAACTCGGTTCGTTCAAACAGTTCGTGGTTTGATCGATAAGCTATTGATCGAGTCACATTGATCCAAGCTCGAACCCTTCGACAGTTTCGATCAGCGCGATGGGTTTGAACAATTCGAACCCCATAGATGTTTTGTCAATCGAACGAAGATGGCCACTCGGTGGGTCGGTTTTAGCATAACAATATTAATGCGCTGACCTCTAACCAATGTTGCTACCATTATCGGGCTTGGTTTATCACCCTAGGCTCGATAGATTATCAGACAAAGTTCGCATGCCAATGGTGGCACCGTGGGTTGTGAAGTCGGCCCGATCGGACAGGTTCGAACTGTCGGACAGGTTCGAACTGTCGGACAGGTTCGAACTGTCGGACAGGTTCGAACTGTTCGACGAATTTGAACTATTCGATGGATTCGAACTATTCGATGAATTTGAAGTATTCGACGGATTCGAACTGTTCAACGGCTTATAACGGTTCGACGAATTCAAACTGTACGACGGATTCGACCTGTCTGACGGATTCAACCTGTATGACGGATTCGACCTGTACGACGGATTTGAACTGTGCGACGGATTCGAACTGTAATTCGAACAAGATCCGGGCACCAATAGCGAGCTTAAAATCTTTCGATACGTTGACGCACATCCCTACAACACGCTTTTTACCCATTCGGAGTTCCTTCGCAATCGTCATTCCATACGGAAAACTCGGCCTTGGCAGATTTGATACGTTCAGGTAAATAGTGAATTCTTTCGAGGCGAATCATAAACAGAAAATTGTCTCTTGTAAATTAAGAGGTTAGTGCTTTACTCAGAAACGCAAGCGTTGCCATAGTGCCGTGGATTCGATAAAGGGATTGACGGGTGGAGGTGTGGGGTTTCTAAATGCTCGAAAATACTACTCCGAACGATATATATTTTAAGCCAAGGCAGGAAGTGGGATATTTTTATTTCGAGTGGTGAGAGTATTTGAAACATTAAGTTTTTTTTTTACAATTGTCAGTATCGGGTATATTCATGAAATGTTTCATGAATGTTTCCTCTCCATAAACCAATGTTTTTTTTTTTCCTTTACGAGATCTGGACGGATTTCGTAAAGGGAAAACAGAAGTTGCGGAATCCCAGTTATGGATTCCACCAGTTCCACTGGTGGGTATGTGGGACTCCCGTAGACAACCCAATAAACCGTCCTCCCCTTCCGTTCTTTCCCCACCAGGAACTATGTTAATATTACTTCTGATTGGGGGAACTGTCTGTGTGCGTCTGTCCGTCTGTTTATTCGTTTTGTGTCCCGTCAGTTTGGCTGCTCTGTCATTTTAGGCAGTCGTCTGCATTTTTTGCATCTAAGCATTGTCTCTATGTCGATGGCAACTAGTTGCCACCGCTCCGTCGTTTGGACCATCACCCCGACAATGTTGTCCGTGGTGATGTTACCAACCGTTGTCTCCAGTCCTCGTCTGAGTGCTATGCAACGGTCACAATCGATGAACGTATGTTCCACGTCGTCCCGTTCGTGTCCGCAGTACTTGCAGTTCGGTGTCCGTACTCTGTTCATGCTGTAAAGGTACCGCGTGAAGTATCCGTGGCACGTCAGGAGCGCGTGACGTAGAAATTTACGTCCCCGAATTCCCTATCAAGCCACGGCCTCAAGTCCCTTATCAGCCGTCTCGTCCAGTTTCCTGTAAGTCCTTCTCTCCATTGTTGTTGTCATGTCTGTATCGTCCTGTTTCTTTCGGTGGTTGCCGCTTCCTGTCGTCTCGTGTCCGCGTTTCTCCCGTGAATCCTCTTGCGCTCGAAAGCCAGAAGATCTACGGGAATGACGCCCGCCACTACCAGGACAGCTTGTGCAGAGACAGTCCGGTAGGAGCAGGCGATCAGTGCACCCTGTCTCTGTACTGTCATCATTGCGTGGCTGTATTTTTTGGTCTTCAGGGAGTCTGCCCATATTTCCGCGCTGTATAGGAGGATCGAGTGGGCTGTCGCCATTAGCAGCCGCCGTTTCCCTGGTCTCGGTCCCGTCGTGTTTGCCATCAGGCGGCTTAAGGATGCTATCCTCTCGGCCGCTCTCCGGGCTCTCTTCTGTATACGAGGCCAGAAGGTTATCTTCGTATCGAGGGTAACCCCCAGGTACTTGACTTCTCACCTGGTCACCGCCTCGTGTGTCCCCACTCTCATGGGCAGTATCGTCTGTATTCGTCTTCTCGTCGGGAGCATCAATTCCGTCTTTTCTGTTGCAAGTTGTAGTCAGTGGTCTGCCATCCATCAACCAACTCGTCTCATGGTCTGGTTCAAGGTCGGCTGCGCCAGCTCAGGAGTCCGCTCTGTGATCACCACCGCTACGTCATCAGCTTAGGCGACGAGGAACACTCCGGGTGGCATCTCCAGCCGAAGCAGACTGTCACATAAACCGTTCCAAAAGTCAGGTCCCAGTATCGACCCCTGGGCAACCCCAGCGGTGATCTGTTTCGTTACGCGTCCTTCGGTCGTCTGGTACGTTATCCGTCTGTTTTTTAGGTAATCCTTCAGAACCCGAGCCAAGTACGGTGGGATCCCGAAGTTTCTTTTCAGCGCCTCTAAGATATCTACCCACCTGGCCAGTTGAAAGTATTCCTGATATCGCGCGTCGCGAACAGCACAATAGGCCGTGCTGCGTGGCAGTGTCTGTCCAGTTTCAGGAAGGAGTCGACCACCTTTTGGATCGCTCCAATCGTTGATCGACCCCTCCTGAAACCGAACTGCAGGTCTGCGAGGCCCCCTCCAGCCTGCATCGCGTCCGTGAGTCTCGGTCTCAGTAATTGTTCAAAGAGTTTACCTGTCGTGTCGAGTAAACTCGACGGTTGGTACGTCGACGGCGTGTTAGGGTCGCCCTTACCTTTTGGGATAAGGACGAGCCTTGCCTCTTTCCACCGATCGCTGAACGTTCCTGTCATCAAGCACGTTGTGTTGTACAGGTCAAGAAGTATCTCCGGCCGTAGGCGAGCCACGAGCCGGAGAATCTCGGCGGGTACCCCGTCTGGACCCGGAGTCTTACCGGTTTTCATTGTCGTCATTGCTCTGGTGATCTCCTCAGTTACAAAAACGGTGGGCGCCGGTACTTCAGCATCGTCCTTCTCGTTTGTCTGAGTCGGGTGCGTCGGAAACAATCCGTCAACAATCTGTCCTGCTCATTCGGCGTCTTTGAGATCTGGTCGAACTCGGGCACCTAGTTTGCCGGTCACGATCTTGTAGCCGGTTCCCCACGGAACCTCCTCGCAGTTCACCTCCTCGCAGAGCTTCCTCCAGCATCGCGTCTTACTATCCCGGATTGCTTTTGTTAGCGTCTTTCGTGCTGTTTTATTTTATTATTGTATTATGTTATATTTTATTTATTATTATTATTATTATTATTATTATTGTTATTATTGTTATTATTATTACAAACCCATCATCATATTATTATTAGTTTATTTATCATTAAAACCTCGTACTTTTGATTTAAACGGATGTAGAATCTGTGCTCGACGCAAGAAATACATACAATTACGTGTTCCAATGTTTGTATCGATCTTTCAATTTTTACTCGAGACGTTCAAATGACACAACTTTACCTAATTATTTTAACTCGGTTATATCCATCATCTTGTATATTTCTTGCCATAGAACGCTATACGCGTCCGGACATTTTAGCGATGCCGTCAGGAAGCACAGAAATCGCTATTTAAAAATATTCAAAATCAATCTCGACTGTAAAAATTATAAATAAACTTCTTTCGATAATCGTCACTCTAGAACGATATTCTATGTACTTATCTATACTGATCATGAATCTAACAGTTATTTCGTTCATTAATAAATATTTAATTGTGAATATTGAGTCTAAAGTAAAGTATTAATTTTTAATTTAATTCGAAAAATTCACAAAAACTTACTACTTAAAATATTCGATCGATTTTCAGACGCAGACGCACCACAGGACCTTTTTCCAAACATTCTTTCTCGATGTTTTGGGACATTCTGAACACGTTTCCATTAAAATCTCGAAAAAGCATGGTTTTTTCCATAACGAAGCTTCCTCTATGAGGAAGCAAAACAAGAAAATTTGAGCAAACTGTACTTTCTCGGGTGAATGTATAACAAAATATCAACCATATTTAAGATGGTGGGGGTTTACGGCCTGACGAATTGCTATGGAATGGTATATTATAGGTATATGATTATATATATAAATTATTATACCATTACCGTAGGTATATCATTACGCTAGAATAACTAATGGCAATACGTGATAGTATCAGAATTCAGAGAATTTAGTAAATACGAGAATACAGGGGTTTCGATGCGGTTTCACGTACACGTCCTAGACTATACATGGTACTATATATAGTCTAGGACTTTGTTAACAGGCGCGGATCCTGCTCTCACTGACATACACAAAAATCGAGGCTGCGCATGATCCGACCATAGTAAATGTCAGGCATGGCAAATAGCTTACTGCGTCGATCGATATTTGCTCTCTAGTTGGGAATGTTGAAGAAATCGAAGGCGCACAAATCGAGACCCTAGTGTAGTAAACATCAACGTTCTTACGTGCACTGATGACTGTCGCCTAGCGTCAAATACCGAATAGAAATTCAAGAGATGATCTGCTATTATGTCGTCAACCCAGAAGCGCAAATACAATCGGGTGCACTTTTATTGCGTAAGAAATAAGTATTACATCTTTTTACACATTTTGCCCGTATAAAAAAAAAGTGTTGTAAAAAATCTGCAAAAATGCATATGTATTCAGAAAAATGAACAAATCGTTGTTATAAAAAAATAGTTAGGATTCCACGAGATTGGTTGAACTATTTCATTTCTTATTAATTTATTAATAACATTTTGAAATCAATTGCATGCACCATTAATATTTTCAGTACCTTCGATATGTGTGATTTTTCGAAATTTTTATACCATCGAGAAATGTTTGGAATGTTTTATTATTTCTTTAAAGCTTATACGAAGTAGCCACCATACGCAAAGACTACCTTAAGATAAAACCCAATAATACTAATTGAAAAAACACCAAACGTAACTTACGCTATCACAATGTAGCGCGGCAGGCATGTTTTTTTTTAGAGAATACTGCTCGCAGTGGAGAATGATTCATGTAGTGCATTTCGAGAAAATGAGCTCTCGTTGCTCCATTGTTGTGCGACTGTTTGATGTTTAGCACTCAAAAGCGGCTTGCCCGCACAAATATCCTCGTGAGGTCCACCTCCAGAGCCAGACTCCATTGATGTTTTCGCGTCTTTGATATTAATTTGCCGATTGGAACCAAACCGGGACATTTTTTTCGCTTTCTCGATCGTGTTGCTGGTCGATAGAAAAACGAAAAAAAAATAACACAAGTGGATTAATTCTTGCAAAAATATTATTAAATGAGAACTAGTGGTTAGGTATAGATGACATGTGTTGTACGTTAGGTACTAAGGTGCTTTATACACATCCACCAACCAACAATAAACGAAATGACATTAAAAAAATAATACATTACAACTAACAGTAACTAACTAAATAATAATAAAATAAACTGTCGCGCATAAAACGCATAAAAAATTAAATACATTAGTGTCAAGATCATTGTCGCACCTGCGCAGATTCGTTTCTCTTCTGGCATCCCATGATTTAGCCTTGCCCCAGCAGCATATTGTTCTTTTAAAGGCATTTCGATATCGAGCGCTCATCAAGTTGTAAAGAATCGGATTTACCGTAGTGCTGAAGTAGTAGAGAAATCCGCTAAGTATGTATAGCCATTCGTTGAGATCGGGATAATAATCAGCTTCCTGAGCGTAAATATATACCAATCGTTGAGCGTGAAAGGGTGCCCAACAGAAGAAGAACATGATTACTACGGCGCCTGTTAATATTTAATACGTTAATAAATACATTCTTATTTGCCGCCACGTGATAGTATATATATTAGTATGTGGTAGTATACATATTATAATTTGCCGTCGGCAAATTGTACTCACTGAGCATTCTGACTATGCTCTTTCTTCCGTGAATTTGTTTGGACTCCCAGTGAGCCGACGCTCGCTCGGCTCCGCTGGAAATGCAATCCCTCGCGCTGGCTCTAATTTTGAGACCCATTCCGGTGTAAAATACGATTATAACGAGCATCGGAATGAGAAAGAACATCAAACAGCTGAGCTCGTACAGCGGAAAATTTGGAATTTCGGGCAGTAGCATCGCGCATATCGCCGAGTCGAGAGATTTATTGCCCGAACCAGGTGGATACTCCACATAATTAACTCTGGTAAACACAGCAAAAGGTATTGCACATACAAGGGCTATGAGCCATGCTGCGAGAATGAAACACGTGGGTCTTTTCATAGCGCTCATCGCGTAAAAACGTAGGGGATGGCAAATCGCAAGATACCGCTCCATTGAGAAGGCCACTATCGTGAGTACGGAGACGTACGAGGACCTGAAACCAAATAAGTACATTAAGATCACTTGACATTTTGAGATTGAAAAAACTCTCGATTCATCTCACATTTCGGAAACGAAGGCCCTTATCTTGCAGAGACCGACGCCCAGGGCCCATGGATACTGCTGCCAGAAGATGCTCAATTCGTTCGGCAAACCTGCAAGTAGACAATCGTTGAATGATTGATTGTCAAAACGATACATGCTAACCGTTCATTTCCTTTCATTGCAAATAACAGGTGAAAGTTTGTTTTATATCGATAGAATAATGACAAAGGACTGCGTGAGAGCCACAAAATCAACTGCTGTATTACGAAAGCAGGGATTATTGGATAGGACTGATAGATTCAATGAATCTTACTGTAAGAGTAGTATGTGTAGTAGTATACTGTGAGAGCGTATCTCCACATGAAAAAGAAAGCGCTTATGCTCTTCTATCCTTAAATATTTCTCGTAGAGCCCTTCAACATTAACCCTATCGATATCGAAATACCGTCGGTTCGAATCACGTAGTTATAAATAGATGAATAACCTGCCTGCGATTTAATTGTTTGATATCGAATTTATGCGGTAATTACTCTACATGTATCATATCAATGGTAGTCCATAGACTGTTACAGAATCCCTTGCGCAGATGGAGATTAGTGGCGTCACGTGCAACAAAACCCCAGGAACATTAAATCGAGTGGTTTCCCGCGATGCAAAATTTACTGTTACTATTTAGTATTCCCAGCAAAGTCGGACTCTCGGCGGGAATAACAAGGGTATCTCGTTTGCTTGTTTCACTTTGCAGCTGTACGCAAATTAATTACGAGTCCGAATATTTATTTCGTGCGCGCAGTACTACTTTCATAAATATAACATACTATTGAAATATCAAAATCCATGCATGCTTCTTTTGTATATTCACCTCCGTACGGTGCACAACATTAAAAATTATTTTTCTGTCCCGTGATCAAGATAACATGAGCGTGCCTAAAAAAAATATATTAACGTGAGAATAAAAAAACATCAAAACGAGACGGTAACTTCGGGAAGAACGATCAGAAAACGCCCCACTTTTTTTCAATTTCACACGACTTGGCGGATGATTATTGCGTCAATGCTGTTTGAAATACTGGACTTAATGGGTATTATTTCAGTTTCTAGAAATAGCTCTGTTTATTTTATACTCGCTTACCTTGTCCTCCAAAGGGACGAGGCACTTTGGCAGTACTTCTATTGTGTCGTAACTCGCACAACGTTAATCTTTATGAACTCTTGCATTTGAAACAACTCAACTATGCTTTACTTACGACTTTTACCAAAACGGTTTCCATTCGTCAGACAAACTGTTGCATTTTTTTTCTACAAGGTCGCTATTGATATTTTCGAGGTGTCGTAATCAGAATGTTCAATCGAAGATGAATACAACTTTGAATTTCTGTAAATTTTCTACTAAAATGGAGATACTTAACTGCTGAAGTTGGAAAATCATAAAAATGGTGCCGGTCGTTCCGATACATTCATTTCCAGTAGAAACATTATATATTAGGGCGTTAAAAAAAAAAATTTCGCTCGGATCTTAGCTTAAAACTTTCGTTTAGATGTCAAATAAGTCCCTGAAAGTATGAGCCCTTCATTTGAAAATTAAAGTTGTCCACATTGCACTTATTTTCATTATGTAGTCAACAATATTAGCTAAAAATACTGAAAACTCTCATTTATATATTTTCAAGTATTTCGGGGAATTTTATCCAAAAAAATTAATATTTATACCAAATTAAAAAAAATATGGCTAAATTTTAAATGACTTTAACTTTAACTTTAAATAACTTTTGACCCAGTTGACTAATGGAAAAATGACTTAATACCTTTTTTGTCAAGCGTTCAATTCTCTACAAAAATGTTTCATTTGTATGACAGTACGAGTCGCCATTCATCGGAGATAATAATCAGAAGTTAAAAAAAAACTTTTTTCTTGTGTTATTCTTATGGGAAATCGAATAGTGCAAAGCGGGGCGACCTTAAATTAAAAAATTGAGGGCTCATATCTTTAGGGACTTATTTTGGCATCTAAACGAAAGTTTGAGGTAGGATCCAAGGGAATTTTTTTGAACGCCCTACTATATGTATATCTATGCGCTTAAAATTCTAATCATGACTCCAGAGCTGTTCCTACATTTGGATACACCGTACATTCCCTTGTCATGTCTGTTAGAGACTTTGAGCTCAGCAATAATCACACATATGCCGGCAAGTATGTATAAGACTTATTTACGACGGTCTACATTTTCAATTACAGGAAAGTCTGCATATGGAAATATGTATCTTTATGAAATGCGGATAACGCTACGGCTGGGGGGGGGGTTCTCTTCCGACTTTACATGGAAAAGCCGAGACCTTGCTCCTTCAGAATATCCAAAATGGCAAATTTAAAAAAGCTGTACAATGAAATGAAAATATGGGGTCCGATATGTTACAGTGCGTTCCACCACATATTGTCATGAGATGGATGGTAATATAAGATCGGGCATTATTGATAAATTACAGAAAAGGCACGAAGCAATTATTGATTTCAAAATGTACTTTACACGTACCGAGATTAAGTAGTATGAGGTCCGAAATTGCCAGGCTGAAAAGATAGTAATTCGTCGGTGTGTGCATAGTTGCATTCTTGACGATAACCGCGCAAGTTATAACGTTTCCCACAACACCGGTAATGTATATAGTAACATAAGCGAGTGTCAATGGTATCACTAGCTTTGATGGCAAGTATCTCGGTCCAAGTATTCTATCGAGATACTGCGCTTCCGTGAGATTCTCGTTGCTCAAGGCCTTCCAGAAAGCCTCAAAGTATTCGTTACCGTCCGACGACGACGACATATCTGTTCTTATCTATGCTTTTTTGTTAAGTTATCTCGAATGTTTCACTGGCGAGACGATATAATTTCCTCTCTTTAACGGCCTTGTGAAACACATCAGAATTCTGTCACAGGGTTGAAAAAGAGCCGTTTGCCGTTGTATATCAGAGGACGAAGGTTCACCGGGGATTTTCAACTGATCCAATTTTCTTGCGAACTTTTTAATATAGTTGTCACTTTCGTCGATGGTCACTTGCTGCTGTAGTTAAATCGACTGCTATGGAATAAAAAAACGTAATGCATATTTTGAAAACATAAGAAAATACGCCTCTTCGTCCTTTAACAATGGGTATAATTTTATCGTAGTAATTTTTACTTTCTTCTTACCATCATGCACATTCCTATCCACTTGTAAATAGTCTCTCCTTTTTTTCACACTTGGTACAGCGCAAGCTCCAAAGTTTCTTGGCTTTCACGTACTCACCCATGTTTAACAATTGTATTTTTTATTTTTGCTACAAGTAAAGAATTTCTTCTGCCAGTTAAAACATTTTTCTTATTATGGGCTCGTGTAATATATTGCGCGACAAGTGATATAAGATAGATGTATATTTGTGTGGGTATATATAGATATGCTTAGATCGACGACGGTCTATCGCGATTGTAAGAGAAGAGATACGGAAAAGAGACCACCGAGCGCGCCAGCACTTCGCAAGCTACTATTTTCACGTGCTGAAAGCCCGATTACCGAGAACGTTCTTACCTCGATGAGAGATTATTATCATTTACCATTTAGCGATACAACACGTCATCAAAACAGTCTATTTACACTCACGAGTTATCGAGACGAACCACCGGTCTAATCATATTAAAGTTATATATCATTAAAGGTCTATATATACATCACACGTTATGGGAGAACGAAAGAAAAAAAAGAGTAGAAACGAAGAGTGAATTGAGTTCGCAGTTGTAGCTAAGATTTTCTTTCTACTGTGCGACCATGGTAGAGACAGAAAGAGAGCGTCGATTCACCCAATGTTGGCTGTCTAAAGTCTAAAGTACATTCTTCGAGGTGAAAAATTTAAACGCTCCACGAAGGCAACAGAGATTGATGGTGAATGTGCAGAGGGAGCCGAACAAAGCGGGTCTCCCTACTCTGGTCTGAATGAGATATATTCCTTTGGTTTTTATATCTCACAAAAAATTGAAAAAACTGGTAAAAATGATAGATTTTGTTTGTCTCTTCCCTAAAGCAGTATGAGACAAGGGAAAGAAAAAAATTGCAGGGTGCGCCGGATGACAAGAAGCGTAGGTTCGAGGACAATCTAGCGCGATTATTATACTATGAATATAAAGTCTCATGGTTATCGTGTTACAAATTGATTTTTTCCCTGACCTACCGCGATTACAAATTTTTGTTTCCCACGAGAAAAAAAGTTTTGCACATTTGATGAACTTTTTTTGACAAATTATTGTTGGATATATGGTATCTCTTCTGCCGAGTATTTTAATTCCGTACCTGCACGAAATACAAGCGGTGAACCTCAGGCAAAAATTATCCTGATTTGTAAATATCACGGTAAGATTTACATCTCTTGGAGAAACCGAGTGCTCGCATCTTAATCCATGCCAGGAAACATTGCGTGTCGTTCGCAAGTCTTCGTTTTAAAGATGGAAACTCTACAATGACGCACGAAAGCAATTTTTTTTTGGGAAACACAATACCTAACCTGGTGTTATTATATTGTTAACGAGTTGTGAAAGAGAAGGAAAAGAATCGTCATAACGGTCGCTAATTTTCTATGATTATTCAGTCGTGCACCGTATATAATTTTCATTGGCCTCCGCGAGGTTATGAGCTCATCAATTGTCTGTGTCGTATATCGTCAACTATAATAAATAAATATATTCTTTTAAATATATTGACTGAAGTACACAATGATATTTTGGTTACTCATATCGACTTCAACTCGTGATAAAAATAAAGCTAAACAAACATGTATTACTCTATGTATACGATAGTTGACAATGTACATAACGGCTTTTAGTCGATATTTTGTTATTTTTTTTTTTTCAATAGAGAAAAATCCGTCGAGGTTTCTCGTTTCATATGATCGAATCGTCCAAATCAAACGGAAAGAGAATACGACGAGAGTAATGATTCAACTTCGAGGGTGACAGTTTACAAGTCGGAAGTTTCGTAGCATTAAAATTCATCGATATTTATTGGAAAAGTCGTAGCACCTCGAGCAAAGTGCTAAATGTTGAACGGGCGAAGGGGAGGGATAGGCAGAGGTAGAAGCAGCGGCAGAGGGAGAGGGTGTGGGAATGAAAGAGAGGAAGGGAATAGAAGCAGGGGAGGGACAGGCAGAGGGATTAAACGAAGAGTAAAGTGTCTACGAAGGACACACTGAACGAGCGGACATGCGGATGCTTTTAAGATCGGAAGCTCTCAGCTATGGATTGGTTTAAACTAAATTCGTCTTATCTCATATTTTGGGAATTGACAACCGCAAGGGCGGATAATTCGAACCGGCATTCATGAAGCATCGGATTGCAATAAGCAGCTTGCGCATATCTGTCGGGTGAATCTAAAGCGTCCGAACAGTCAACGTTGTAGTCAGAGATTGTAATTTTTTATTAAAGCTATCGAACGGCGACCGACGCCTTAACACCGGCACGGCTGTCGGTCATTGTGCAACAGCAAATAAATAATTGTCTTCCGAAATACTATAGCACTGCTTCGAATTAAAAGAGTAACATCGATTTCATCGTCGAAGTGAACTAGACAAGAAGAAGAATCGAAATGGACTCTAGAGGAAGTGAGGGTAGAAAAGAGTCAAAACCAAAAAATGTCGGAGCAGTCGTATAAAAAGTGATTCAGAACACCCACAGATAATTCCGACAGAGAATCTTTTGTCTTTCAGCAGTCGATTTATAATAGTATCTATAGTTTAATATCGCCCCTAACAGACACTCTCTAGCCAATTAATCGTAATAAACGCGCATTGGAGTGGGACGTAGGGCGGTCTTAGAGTATCGGAGTACATAAGGTTAGTCTTTTCAACTAACAAATTAAAACTAATGAAACCCGTGAACATTGCCTCATTCAGAAAATGTTGAATTAATTGTTATACTCGAAATATCTAAGTGATGATTTATACAAATATACGCCGTAATACTTTTTAAAAGGTCATAACGTAGATAAAGAAACATATAATACAGAACAAAAAAGATACCAGACCACGAGAAACGATGTAAAGAATGATATAATTGTATGTGAAATAATTGTGATATAATTGTATGTGAAGTATTTGCCGGCTCGTTCGCTGCATCAATCTGAATCAGAAGATCGAGAGCCTGAACTACTAGCCTTGAAAACATAAACATTTTGCGGGTGTCTGTTTGTGTTGACAAAGATCTCGTCATGATCGTCCTCGGTCGATACGCTCTCGTCCTTCGACTTGGTTCGAAAAGCAGCTTCGTTCTTCTTATTCACTTCCTCGTTAAACTCTTTTGGCCAGCAATGTTGCGACTTGTAGAACTTGATGTGATCCTGCAAGGATGAAAAAAAGAAACTGCGCGTTAAGACGATGTTGAAATAATAAACATAAATCACTTACCCTTGTCAGAATTTTAACGATTTCCGCTTTGACTTTGTCGCCTTCGGCTATCGGCTCAACCAGGACAAAATCTCCCCTCTTGACCCATATATTTTGCCGAAACTTGACGGGCATCGAGACGAGATACTGTTCGTCGGAACTATCAACAACCTGATGAAGATTGTTGCCCCGAGAATCGACAAGTCGAACTATCGATTGCACTGCCGTTGGAACTCTCAAATTTTCCTCAGCTTCTTTCGTCACGTATTTCCTTTTTGTGGCTTTCGACATTTTTTTTAGTTATCTGAAAATTTATTATCGTTCCAGCGTGAAATCTTGGTACATAATTGTTGTGATTGCAGCGTCGATTAATCAAACTGATCGGAGTTAGATGTTTCTCTATTTAGATTCAACGGATCAATGGAATCTTTCCTTTTATCTGTATGCCTTTTGGATTTGTAGATGTGCCATGGCTCAAGCGTTCCACCAGATTTTTCGATCGCTTTCAAAACATCGAGACTTTCGCCAGCCGGTACTCCATAGCCGTTTGCTAATCCGAAAGGATTCGACGGTGTCTTGCAATCGACAGTGGATTCCTTTCTGAGGACAGTATCAACTTCTACAGAGGCGAAGAACGCAACGGACATCGGTAAATCTTTAATGCCTAATCTCGATGAAAAGAACGCTCTGGTGAATAAGTTAGTGAGGTGCATCGCCAAAGCGGCGTTGTACTTGTATCTCGTTGGTACGATGTATCGCACTTCGTCATGAAAGGACAAACAAAATCTCGCGTTGTCTCGCATGAGCCATCGCATAGAAACGAGCATGAGATGCAAAAAATCAACGGCCCCGCTCTGAACGACCCAATTGATTTTCGTAGGAAGATATTTATCATCCCGTTCACCGTAAGACTCGAGCGCTCGGCTGAGACGCGAATTCAAAAAAGGTGTTACGGGTTTGGAACATCCAGCTATTTCCTCAAGTCTGTTGAACATTGCGGATTCAGTGCCCCCGACCCATTTTCCTTTCTCGAACATCTCATCGGTAGTCTTTCCATGTACCTTTGCCAATTTCCACGTTTCGTAAGACGAGTATTCTCTGTCCTCGACATCGTCGTTGACGTATTCCTTCTTTATACAATAAATCCTCTTGCCTTTTGTCAGATTGAACATTTTTCTCGATTTTGACGTTGCCTCGCTTTCAGACATCGTCGGGTTGAATTGCCTGAGAAGCCTTTCGGCAAATTTTTGGCCGGCACCGTATATCCGGGCGTAATTGATAACTTTTGCGTGATCCCTCGAGATACCGACAGCTTTCGCTGTTACGCTGTGCATGTCCGTACCACGTGACTTTGTGCCACTGAGGGTCATCCAACCAAAGGGGGTCACACCATGAATCCCAGCGCAGTGAGCATCACCGATGACAGATGCTATCCAGAGTTCTTGACTATCGACGTCAGCACCGACTATGTTGTATCCCAGCGGAGCCTGAACCATCGATCTTAATTCCGAGCCGATGCGCTCTATAGAGGCATTCGATGCAGTCATCCACGTTGATTCCGTAGCTCGTCTTGTCAGAGTTCCACTCACAACTACCTGTGGTATTATTGCTCCGTAACGCATACCCTTCGGACTCTTGCGCGTTACGCTGGGCAAGTTTTTTTCATTCAGCCAAACAACCATTTGCGACATTATTCTATCGCGATTATTTCTCCAGTAGGACACGGTTCTTGCAATTTTTAATACTTCCGTGGCACTTGCATCTAGACCAGCCAACACATTATCGGAAAATTTGTTGAGAAAATCTTTCGCAAGAGGATTGCCGACTCTTAATGATGTCCCATCCTTGTGAGGTAGTTTCAAGAACCAGCAACAGTTATCAATGTCGACGTCACACCATATACCACTTCCTCTGTAAAAGCTTGAATTGTCACCTTTTTTTTTGTTCTTTTCACGCCAGAATTCATTTTTCGATAGATCGTTCTGGACGTCGATTCGAAGAGTTGACATCTCGTAGCTAACTTGATTACGCTTTGTCTCCGATTCAGGTAATGGACACTGTTCTAAGAGTTCCTTCAGTGGTAAGTTAGTTTCCACTTGTTCGAGATTGTCGTTGTATGGTACCAAAAAACCCCAGCCGTGATCTTTGACGTAGTGCAGGGGATAATTTTCCCAGGTAAGATTCAAAAGTTTCGGAGCTATTTGCATTGCCGTGCTAATGTTCTGAGGTCCTGGAATCCAATTCTCATCGCTATATTTCATGCAAAGCTTTCTATACCACGCGGGATAACCCGGCATGTGAGGAAACTTGGCCGGCAGGTAACGTCGAGTTTCTTTCAAATAATCAAATTCTCTATCTAATGGATTAAGCTCTTCTTCTCCGTCACTAAAATACTTAACGAAATCGGATTGTTCGCTCTTTTCGTTTGCAATAAACTCGCGTTCAGCCTTAGTCAGAGTAGCTTTAATTTTAACCTGCTGAGTAGTCCAGTCTTGATCCCACATCCAGAGATCCGCTTTGTACTTATTGCCGTGCATCTGCTTGCAAGTTTCGTTAGCTCTTCTGGAGAGAATATTCTTTGCTTCGTAGGTGAGATCCTCATAAGTCGACTCCGATTCCTCTATGTATCGTTGCCAGTTTGAATTAACCGGCAGATAAGCAGAGCCGAGTTCTAACATTCCAGCCAACGTAGCGGGATGCGGAAATCTTTCCTCAAACATCGGAAACAAATTGGTCAGTACTTGGTGAGTCGCTATAACATCGGTAGAACAATATTTCATTGATAGGTCAAAATTTTCCCGAACATCTTTTAAACTACCTTCAACAAACAAGTTGCGAGGATTCTTATCAAGCTCTCGCTTACAGTACAGCCTGTAAACATCTGCCAAGCTGTTAAGCGAAGTTAAACTTGCCCAGGTCTCCTTTTTTTCCTTGTGTTTTTCTGTTTTTAATACCGCTCTCTGATAACTGTTCAAGCCACTGACACAAATGTGCAGTGACATTGTGTCGACAAAGCGCACTCCTGTACAATTGGACCAGTACTGCTCTTTTATTCTTCTACGATCATAACATACGTTGTGACCCACAATTATCTTTGGCTTCTTCTGCCTATCCGTTAATTTATTGCCATGCTCATCGGATGAGCTTTCCATAGGTATAAGAATATCCGTAGATAGCGAAAGGGTCTCTACAGGAACGCTTTCACCATCGAAAAGAGATTTCGACACCCAGCTGTACCAGGCATCCTTAGTCACCGCGCTTGCCAAAGTTGGAAGAGGACCTTCCTTCATGCAGACTTCTACATCCAGTATAATTCCATCTTCCAGTGGATAATCGACTGGCTCAGCGCCATCCTTTGTGTATCTTAATTAAGGAATGTAATATTTAATCATTAAATAATCAACAAATAAATTTATAAGTATGTGAATATATATAAATAAGCCTAGTACCTTGTCCAGCCTTCCTGCAACAACCATTTATCAGGCGTCTTCGGAATACCTTGGATGACTTCCGCAATTATCGCCTTATATTGCTTTGTCTGATCTCTAGCAATATTGTAAAAATGTTCTTCTATGTCTTGTCCTTCCAAAACTGGCAAGTCTAAATCTATGTCCGACAGAGGATCAACTTCATCTATATCCATCCCCGATGCCAAAAGATCTTTTCTCAACGACTCCAATTTACAACTGGTTAATTTATCTTTTAACTCGCTCTTTGGAAACACTTGCTCGTACAAGCGACGAGATAACATTTGCATGCCGATTTCGTTGAATCTTGAATTATCATCTTTACATCTAATTTTCGTCGTCTGCGTGGAGACCGAGTCTTTGTTCATGCTGAAACCGGACTCTACCGCGTGGCCTTCCGTTATATCGTATTCAACTTTATGAACTTTTGCATCGCGCTTGGAGAGATGCGGTATTCGCATTCCATCATTAGCGGTAATTTCATCGAAATTGGATATCGGCGACATATTAATGTTATTCCCAACATCGTTGGCGTTAAGCTTTGAGGTTAAACTCGAAAGTGTAGTAGGTAATTCCTCCTTCCGCTTAACACGAATTACCCGATGTTGAAATTGTCTCGAGGACCTAGCCGTCAAGGGATGATTAACGTTGCTTTTTGAACACTTGTGTCTTGTGAAAACGTTGATCAGTTTGATTTTCATACGCATATTTCACTTTACGTTAATTATTTTGAACACGTAGAGGTAAAACTCGTCGATAAAACCGATGATATCCTTACCTCTTTTGGCACTACTTATTATTGTTGTTACTTTATTCGCGTTTAAAAAAATCCAAAGAAAGCCAAGAAAATATCATAAATTAAACAAAACTATGAAAGTGACGATGCACACGTGCATGAACTTGTGCTGGCGGTCCATTTTTTTTCTTTTTTTTCCTATATTATCGATTGAGGAGAGTACAGAAATTCTACATTACGATGCTCAACATCTCATCATAATTTTTTCGATGAAACTTCGTCCGTTCGATCGCTCTCCGTGCTGATGCATCTTGTCTCTTATTATGTCATAGCGCGTTTCGCCGATGACCTCCTGGTACTCACTTCTCCACGCTAAAAGGGCTTTCCTTTCCCTTTTTTTCAGTAGAATGATCGAAAGGTTCCACGCCATCACTGCTCTTGATGGTTCTTGCATCCCTTCCTGCAGACACTCCCTTATGTACATTCGCAGCTCCCCGATAATCCTCATCTGCATTTCTTCCCGATTGGCCCGATTCACCCTTAAAAGCATTTTTTTTCATTTGCAGCTTCTCGGGAATGGTCAAATTCCCGAGAAGCCTTCCAAGAATTATGTTCCAAAAGGTCAGCGTTATTTGTAACTGTTTGACGAGAATCTTGAAACCCGCATGCGTTATAACCGAGTCCATCGCGATAATTCGTATCCTCTTGAGAAGTCCTACCGAATTCTCCAAGATCATATGCCCCCCCTTCTCGGAGATCTCGGGATTGACCGGGACGACTTGTCATGTCATCGTAATTCGGAGGACTTACATCGTATGGTAAGATCTTATTCAAACCCTCGGAATGGATGCACGCTTTGGCACGGAGTTTCTTGTAATCTCGATGCTTTTCTGCAGTTACAGTATAAAAACGTTGGTAACCCGACTAACCCAAGTGACGGTAGTCTACTTGATAGGTAGTTCTCAAACGATCTTGATTGACGCGTCTGGTCATATCTTCTGACGGTGCACTTTGGAGAACGTTGTACAGATGAGGATATTTTTCTTTTAGCTGGAATTAACCACTGAATTTTAATTATTGACTATTTGTACAAAAATCATCCACGGTACCTTTTTTAAATATGTATTTGGTTGATCGTATTGGGTTATCTTGAATTCCGGAGACGGTCCCATTTTTGCAGGGTAAAGCTTTGGATCAAGAAGCAGAGACGCTCGTTCTGAGCGGTTCCACTCATTAATTTCGCCAATCGAAGAGCCAAAGTTCTCTTTGAGAGTCATTGAATCGCTCGTTTCCGCCGTGCAGGTGCATGCAACACGTCCATTACTAGCTGATTCACATATCAAAACTTTCTCAGATACCGTGTCGATCGGAAACGTTTTAACGGAGGGCCATAGAAAATCTTTACGATAAGTCGACAGGTACCGATCCATATTTATTTTCAATTCCGAATTACACCGAATTTTCTCTGTCAAATTTGATCCGATTACTAAATACGATACGTGGCTTAACGAAATTCGATTTTTTTCATATTGAACATAAAAAAGAAATATTTTTCAATT
The DNA here is from genome assembly GCA_963978505.1 of Listrodromus nycthemerus. NCBI lineage: Eukaryota > Metazoa > Arthropoda > Insecta > Hymenoptera > Ichneumonidae > Listrodromus > Listrodromus nycthemerus. The sequence goes on along the minus strand of OZ021680.1, from coordinate 12,381,503 downwards.
AAGCACCATGACGTTGTAGTAATTTAAATCTCTAAATAAAGAGATTAGAATTCGGCCAGAGAATTGTCGAAAAATTGCCAAAGCTACAAATAGTGGAGGCTCAAATTAGAAAATAAAAATATAGGAGAGAGAGATCACACTGGTGATCGATGTTCGTTAAACTGACGACTTCGTACCGTATCATGTGGTAGACATGATTCTTTTAAATGTATTATTCACGTAGAGACCGGAAGTCGTACAAAGGGCATCCATGCGATATTCATCATGTGTCACGCATTTTTGTTAATTCTGAACAATCAGAAATAACTACCACTGATCAGATATGATCTGATCATATATGAACAGATCTGATCATACTTAGACACATCTGATTAGAAACATAATTTTTCACTGGGAAATCCATATTTATAGTGGAAGATATTGAATGAAAAAAAAGTTGGAAATAGGAATTTTTAAATCGCTTAATCATAGAAATTGAAAGTTAAAATATTGTAACACTTTCTCATAATGTCCCTTTGATTGTCAAGCTTCACTTATGAGAAAGCATTTACTTTTTCGCTCCCTCATAGAGGAAGCTTGGGAAATGAAGGAACATTATGAGAAAGTGTTAAAAAAATGTCGACTTTCAACGGTGATGAGAAAGCGGAAATTTCAATTTTCAACTTTTTTCAACGTCAACGTCGTATTTAACACGTAGGCAAAACTGCCGGCCAACTCAGGTTTAGCGCGGAACAATGCACCGACCTTGGTGTTTTTGTCAAAGCGGATATCGAATCTGTAGTTGGCAGGAAGAAATACGTAGAGTTACTTGTTCAGCACTTTTTTTTCTATCTTTCAATTTTTACTCGAGATGTCCGAATGGCACCGCTTTATCTAACGCTTGTAACTCCGTTGCGTGCATTATGTTGTGTATTTCCTTTGTATAACATGATAGGCATCTAGATTTTTCCCCGATCTCATCGGAAAACATAGAAATTATTGTTTGAAACGACACAAAATCACTAATTTTTGCAATTTACGCTATAAAAATCACCAATAAACATTTTCCTTTGTCATCACTTCTGAACAGTACTCCATGCATTTTTCATGCTAATAACGAACCTGATAGTTATTACAATCGTAAATAGTATTTTATGTGTCTAAAGTAAGGTACTAATTTTTCATGAAATGGGGCGCACAAACTCTTCCGACGTAATTGAAAATGGCGTAGGAAGAAAACAACCGACATTTTTTTACTAAATTAAGACCAAACGTCGACTATCGATTACACGTGACACGTGCCGAATTTCAGCTTAATTGGTCAGGGCGTTGTGGAGTTATAGCGGTTCTTTCGTACCCGTTTCACCCACACAAACGCGCGCGCGCACATACACATGTGGACATTTTTTCTAAATGTGGTTTTTCGATATTTCGAAACATTCAGAACACGTTTTTATTCAAATGTCGAAAATTTTCTTTCACCATAACAAAGCTTCCTCTATGAGGAAGCAAAAAACAAGAAAATAAAGATAATAAAAGTCATTAATCGGAAATCGAACGGAGAACTACAACAGCATGCTAACCAAATAACTCCTTACTCGGTCACAAGGACTTTCGTGACAAAATATCCCAACGACATGTGTATAACCGAGGTGTGAAGGACAATTGGACTTAGGATATTTTTCTTTTCAGACGGTAATGAACAATTTTTATCTCAACCATATCATTATTCGTTATCTTGCACGCGTAATGCTCAGAAAATTTAAATGTCTTACCTTTATCAATACTCATCATTCGTGAGAATACGGAAGTAAACTTATTCAAATCTGATACCAGATAGTCTATAAGTTCGGATGTTATTAATTATGTACAGATATAGTCAGGGATGATCAGCTATGATTAGTATATGATTAGATAAATTTCATATAAGTAAAACGCGATTACATATTATCAGATATGGTTTACGTACAATGTCGCGCGCGTAGATAAAATCAGATATAAACTCATATCTGACCATAAAAAAATCACTTTCTGTGGGATTTTGCCATACATGAACGACCACCCATCGGGCATGGGTAGATATTAGACTGGGCCAAAAAATTTATGTATTTATAAGTATTTGTAAATTAATTTTAACATCGAATAACTTTGAAAGGAGTGGGTTTATCGAAAAATATTAAGAGACCTTTTTTGTAGAGCACTAAATTTCCTTTAAGAATAATTCTTGGTCTTGAAGCAATATTGATATTTAGGGTCATTTTTGAATTGAAAAACTATACCAATGTTTAAGGCTGGATTAGAGAGAATGGACTCGCCTTACGAAAATTTACTAACAGAGATTTTTTTGTGGGGAGTTTATTTTTCTACAAGGATAAGACATGCAATTTCTTTTTAACTAACTAAGTCCGAATTTTATGTAAAAAACGCGGCAACTGTTGACAAATCAATAACTGCAATGATGCACCACTTAATGTTATTATTAAGGACTCAAACTTTCAGGAATTTTTTTTTTCATCATGGACATTATTTTCAGAGTACCGTTAAGAAAAAAAATTGTTCAATTTTTTTGGCCCGGTCTAACATCTACCCTAGGATGATTTTTTTTTACTTTTTTCGATCCCGCCGTGAATTCTTGTAGGGAATACAAAAAAAATGCCCTGAAAGTTCGAGCCCTTAATATTAATCAAAATCTTCGACCAAGATTTCCTATTGGAAATATACAAGAACTCTGATTTTTTATTTTTATATTTCTTAAGGTCAGCGGCATTTCATGGGATTGCTTTGACCGAACGTGGTTTTTTCTCAGAATTGAACGCTCTACAAAAGTGCTCATTGCGGCAAATTCGTAACTCACACTGGTGAGGCAGTACCTGCCACTGAACCTGATTTTTCCATAAAATACGTGTTTTTTCGCATTTGTCTCATAAATAACAAGAAGTGTGGAAAAAAATGTAAAGAGGAAACGTGGAGGGAATTCAATTTTCTACAAATAAAATCGCATGGACCACATTACTAGGATCAATATTAAGCGAGATATTAAGCCTTGAATTGATTTTTCCGTTAAATTTTGGCCGATCATTGATTTAAACTAATCAATATTTTGTTTTCTTTCTCCGTAATATTATATTTTTGCTCCATATATTTTTTCGAGGCTAGAAAACGAAAGCAAAATGAATAATCTACAATATTTAACCTTTAATGATAATAAACATTTAATTAAACTCTTCTTTTCGTTGTTTCTCCGTCGCGTTGATTCTCCCAAAAAAACATAAGCAATTTTGTTTATCCTAACGCATTGTTTATTTTTGAGCAATTTGAGCTCCCTTCTACATTTTTGTGTACAGATCCAAGTTTGTGGGAATCAAATCTTGAGTATAAAAGATGTCATGATACATTCAAAAAGTTAAAAGTAGTAAACGATACTGCGGAAAGGGGAGTACCGCTAGCCGAAAGTTTTAATGAAGTATTGACTTATAACGAGGATGAGAGACAAAGAATTTTTCAAACTGTTCAGCACCTTGATCTCAATACACATCGTATGAAAAAATCACGATATATTAACAATGAATCAATCTAACAATCTAACATTTTTCTGCTTTCAATAATAATTGACTGGTATTGTTGTTTTTATTTTTATTAAAAACACATCGTTGTTAATATAACTGGATCTATTTTACAATTTAATAAATTGTTAATAATATATCAATTATTTTTATGTAATTGAATCCATAAGTTTTGTGCAGAAACTCGTAAATCCATTATTTATTAAAGATTCTTCAAATATGAATGTTTATAATGTTAGACATTTATCATATCCTACTTTTGTAGCCTTGAAAAAATACATCGAACACAAAGTGTAATATTACAGAGAAAGACGAAAAGATACTAATAAGTTTAAATCAATAATCGGTCAAAGTTTCACGGAAAAATCAATCTAAGGCTTACCATCTCACTCAATATTGATCTTGGCGATTTGGTCCATAGGACGTTCTTTGTAGAAAATTGAATTTCCTACAACTTTTTACATCATGAACAATATTTTCAGAGTTCCGTTAAGAAAAAAAATTGGTCAATTTTTCAGGCCCAGTCTAGTAGATATGTTCGTATCTGATCGTATGTGATCATACATTATTCGATTAGATTTATATCAGTTACAGATATCGAAATTTATGATCAGATATAATGTTTTTCCCGGGTGTACGTCTTTCACTTTCGGCAAATAAAAAATTTGATGGGTACCCGAACTAATCCGAAACCGCTCGAGATCAATAGCAAGATATAAAGTTTCGGTTCTGAAGAACGATCTGTAACGATCGTTTATTGGAGAACACCGTAGAGAGGCTCCTGACAAATCCTCATTCGATTTGTTGGAATCCCATCTATCATTCACATCCCGATTCTACTCATCATGGGATCTTCAACGTTCAGTTCTCCACGTCGCCAGTATATCGCACTCTTTTTTCCGCCACATCCCGATCGTAAACTTTTTCTTGCCGAAACATTTTTATTCGACACAATCCCGATCGTCCACGTGCAGTTCTCTACGTTCCTAGTCCTCTGCACTGCTTTTCTCCCACATTTTGATTGTACACATCACTGCTGTCTATATCGATTCGTTAGATAAATTCTGTTGGTAATGTATACAATCGACATTTGGAAGAAAAGGATTGTGGTAGACTGTTGATGTGGAGAACTGAACGTGGAGTATTGATGATGTGGAAAAACAGGATGTTCAATAGAGGAGCTCCTGGATTGTCCATGTAATAAAATCATTCTTATTCCCACCAAAAGTTCTTCCTTGCTATTGGCCGATCTCCGGAGGAAAGTACAACCATTCTGTCTTCACTCTTCGCTTCACTGAGATCGTTGCAGTCGAATCGACCAACAACTAAGTGCTCCAAGCCCTCGTTATGACCGCGAAACACTAAAATGCCGAATCAATTTTTCTTCATCATTTCTTTAACTATCATTGAGTCCACCATTGAAACACAGTTGTCAATACTACAGTACCTGCGGAAACACAATACCTCCCTCAGAATCTCTACGAACGAATTTCGTTTAATTTTTTTTCTGCTGTCGTAACTGAAGATCGATAAACTGTAAATTAAATAATTTTTTGATGGTTGTCATCAAATGCTCAAACGTGGAAAACGACGCCGCGAAAAATCTCGGACACGTAATGTACCGATCGTGGGACTCTAAAGATATCGTTGCCGTCCACCACACCGGGAATAGAATCGCTACGTCACCACACAACTTGTGTAAATCCAGTTGGCGCGCCAAAAGATTAAGTAGAAACGGCAGCGTGGTGCCTCATGTCAGTCATTCAGGGCCAACAGGATCTTTCTTGAGATGGATCTAAGGATCTCTTTCAATTGTAGAAACCGAAAAAAACATCTTACTACATGATATTATAATTTTATTACTGCGCCGCATGAAAAAATAAGCGACAGAATTATCGCTACATAATTTAAGAGAAAAAGACAATCATACGATTCGCCTATTCTGTCCTACAGATTGTTCTAGGCGGGGCTGGAGAAACTAAGCGCCCATGTCAAATTTTGCACTTTAATCATCCCTGGATCGAAAGCATGAACTTATCGCATCTCATTAGTTCGTTCGGAATAAGTTCTTCCAGATACCAAGAAACAACGATACGGGTGGCAAACGGTGAGCATTTACGAAATTATTTCTCGGAAACGTTCGGTACCCCAGACGTTTTCGTAGACGCGCGGACGATGTCGATGTCGAGGGCATCTTAGAATACTCTCGAGCAGAAAGGAATAATTCGTGTGAAAAAGAAAACGGAAGAAAATCTGAGATCTGCTCAGCTCACTGCCTCGCTGCCTGATTTAGTAGTCATTACTGGGTATCATACGCTCGGTCTTTTTTATTTCATTGTCAGTCCGTTTGATTCACGTTTTCTTTCGAACCGCTAAGGTTTACCAAGTTGTATTCCGTCTTCTTTTCCTATTTAAAAAATAGAGCAGTTACATATTCTTTCCAGTTACTGTACCGAAATGGCCTATTGAAAAATATCCGTGGACGTTCTATGTCGCACTTTCACAAAATAAATGTTAAAACGTTTTATAACACGATTTATTTTATAATACCAATGATTTAAGGTTACACCCGTATGATACTAGCACGTTTTATTTTTAGGAATTGAATGCGGACGAAACTTAAACAATGGTCAACAATCGTAATCAGAGACTAGGGAAATACGCGGCACTAGGGTCACTCATTTTCTCGGTAAACCATCGTCATTCGAGTGAAAAGCAGATGACTCACAGAGGAACCCTGAGCTTAGACACATTAACTATTATCCGGTAAGCTAATGAAATCCGATACAGGGTCTCTATTTACGAGACGTTTGGGAGGAGAGAAAGCCGTCGACCTGGTTCGTAACATGTGGTAGCTGCGAGAATCGATTTAGTTAACCGCCACCGTCTTCTCGCGAATCTATCTTTCTTTACATTCAGGAAGTTTTAGAAACTTCAGGAAGCTTTCGGTGATGCTATAAACGCGTCGATGACTATCTAGTTTGACCGACAAATTTTTTTTTCTTTTTCAAATGCCGAATCGATTTAAAAAGAAATCGTGACCAGCCTATTTATACCCATCGTGAAAATTGCAAAAGATCTTGGTGAATTAAATTTATAATCATATTCATAGTCTTTTCATGGGCAACGTCGTACCACCCAATTAAATGTTGCGAAGAGTTCTACTTTATTTTTTCATTTTTCTAAAGTCTCCAGGGAGGGTTAAAATTGCACAATCTTGTACGCACGGCACCCGGGGGTCGAAGATACTCTTTGTAGAAAATTGTTTTGCAGTATTAACAGCGTGTGATTTGTCAAGTTCTTAATCTCAAGCGTACAGTTTTCCTTGATTAAATTTTAAGTAAGTTGCAAGACAAGAAGCAATCAATAATCTGTATAGGACTCGATACTTTTATTGTTATTTTTCATATACCTGTGAGCAAGGAAAAATTTCCGATAATGGAAGCTTCGTTATCAACGGTATTACGTAACGCTGATTTTTCGGGGTTCATTGATTGTACAAATGTACTAGAATTACGCTTATTCGGCCTGTGATTAACCGAACCCCCAAGTTAACCGAGGCGTAGGGCTCGGGTAGTAAGGAAACCTTGGATAAAACGAATAAAACAGCAATGCTCGCGCGCATAGTAGTTCTGTCAACCATGTTCTCCCCACAGTACTTTCGATAACCGGCCTTCTACACTAGTTGGCTAACGTCAATGTACGAATGTTTCATGCGTCATCGGTTTTTACGCTGCAAAAAGATAAGACGAACAAAAAATAAATATAAATAATCTATTTAAACGGCTCCTTCATTAGTTACGTTGATAAGAGAATATCCAACGAATGATTAACAGCAAGCTCGCGGGGTCGGTAGCGTTTCGCTACAAGCGATTTGCCGGCGTTAATACGTGCAGCACGACGCTCGAACGGAGTTGGAAGGACAGCGGTTTTAAAATAGGTGCAGAGAGAGAGAGGAGAAAAGCAGAGCAAAGGAACCGGGGAGAAGAACGCACTATCGGAGAGGCTAAACGCCGAGGTAGCTGCCAATGCTAAAAGACTCGAGTCGAACGGTCTTTCTACCTTGGGTCAGTCGTTGATCGTGGATCGTCCACGAAGCTCAACCAAAAACGCGGTCAAGCCCTCGTTTTCGTTTTGTTTGTTTTTGTTTTTTTTTACGCTAAGCGTATCGATCACGAAGTATGCTATCAATCGCGAGGACATATGAATATCCGTATCAACTGTATCCTATCAGCTTATTCTAAGTTCTCGATAAAGTACCCTTCAAGTGTGTATCTGGCAGTGAAAATTTACGTTAAACAACGGAAACAGAAATCAGTGTGAATTCTTAGTCAAAGCTTACGCATTGACTGTTCACTGGAAGCGAATGAATGTTAGTCCAGTGATTGCCGAATAATCATGTGTCAAGATAACCGATTAATCTTACCCGGTGAGTGAGAATCTCATTGGCTCAATGGTAGGGGGCGGAGGGGGTTGGAGGAGGAGAGCAAGAGAAAAGCTGTTCTATCCAAAAACTCGTGTAATTAATTATCGGAGTTTGCTCGATTGGTTATGCGATCCAACGAAGATCACTCAGGAACCAAGTGAATCGTTGCTTAAAGTACAGTGACACCATCGGCGAACAAGTATATTAATAATAAATAAACGTCGTGGAAACAAAAAAGAGATAGAAAGTGAACCAACCGAATCATCATATGGTTCTTGTTTTCATATTGTCATATTAAGTTTGGGAGAAATAGCGAGAAGATAAAGACGTGGACAAAAAGACATATGGACGCTCAAACAAGTGTAACAAAAGGAAGCGATAAATATGTAAAAATAGTCAGCTCGTGTTAACTTGTTCAAAGGTTCACGTTAAGTCAATAACTGTATTCGGAAGGAGGCGCAGCGTATCCTCATATGCAATAATACCTATGAAAAGAAAATTAAAAGCATGAAAACATCGTAGTTGTGCGTGACTAGATGCAAATTAATAACGATCGATCGTAGACTCAAAAGAAATGTGAACCACTGTGATAATAGTTAAGGAATAAAAAACATAAATAAAGCAAGATAACCGCAATTCCGATCCTGGAAAGTTTAATCCAAGAGTCGGCACTAATGGGAATTCAAACTACCGCTCAGTTCGTTGAGAAATACCACCATATTAACGGTAAGCCTCAAATTCGTTGCCAATATCCATTGTACTTGCACATACGCATGCATATCTTTAAACGATAAATAATGTAACGCAAACGATAAATCGACCGTGAAGAGGGTCGCGCCTGGCCTATGAATCCCCATAATTATTTACGATGTATCAACATATTTTTTATCCAGCAGAAAAAGACGAAAATAAATGAGATCAAGAAAAAAACTCGCAACATTTGAGTGCTCAATGAAGAAGAGTGATTGATAGAGAAATTTTGTAATTTTCGGCGAGATCGAAAGCGCAGTCCTTCGACTTGACTACTATCCCGCGCGCGTGGATCTATATGTCTCTTCCATGGATCGCTGCCAGTTTACGAGTCAGTATTCTGTATGTTTGCGTACCTGTGAATATAATGTAACGTTCTATCGAAAGCATCACATTTTCGTATGCAAGCCGGATGGCACGCGCACGTGATCAACGCATTAGATTACAACTCACGCGACAAACATTTCATGGAAAAATATGCCTAATGTTAGCTACAGTCATTGATTGTACTCATATTATTGAATTTCATATAGATATTTTCGGTATATACATATTGACACAGTATGAGAAGAGAAGGGAGAGGCCAATATACTCGATCATAACCGATCAACAGGCATCGTCTATTTCACATGAAGTGTATTTCCGATTCGCATAGGCAACGAACATTATAGAGCATATAGAGTATACATACGAACGGAACAGACGAAAAGAAAGAGGCCTCCGTGAACGATCCACGTTTTCAGATCTCGTCGATAATTTTTTTTAGTTTTTAACTGTGCGGCGGATATGAGCGTCTATCGGCAATAAAAGCTTGCGTCGGCAATAGCGATTATAAAGTATGTCACACCCAAAGATCCTTAATGGGCTGTGATCGATGATAAAAACGTATCAAATCGGCAGCGGTCTCCGACGTTATCGACGTACAGTCGAAGAGTTTGTCCGCAACGTGTACCTACGATCGCGAAGGAAGGTAACTCGGTCGGCACCTTAAGTTTGCATCCACGTATCTTCGGTATTTTCCGTAACGTAGCGACGCTCGTGGCGCTCTTCCGCAAACTTTGAATCCAAATTGCTTCTCTATCTGTATAGATGCTGTCACCGTCTCTTGGTCGACAGCAGCAGCGGAGGGTAAGCCGTCGTCGCTACTCGCGACCTTGTGATATTTTTGTACCTGCCAAAAATAAATTCCGCGCGCATCTTGTAACACCCGTGACGGTTGGAGTAAGTGAGTAAGCGAGGGAGAGATAAAGAGACGAATAGGCGGATGGCATTTATTATACATTAGAATCGAGTTCCTCTAAGCACATCATCCAATCAGAAACAAATAAAATAAATACAAAAAATAGCACACTCCTAATATTACACTGAACATAAACCGCCTAAAAATGATATAATTGGTAAATTAAACGGAGGAAGAGAAAAGTTGTTCGACTGTGGACAGGCGCAAGGTCTCCGACCGTTATGGTCAAGACCAGAGATACAGAGGATTTTTAATCTAACCTGTTATAGTATGAACCTTTGAATTGTAAAGTCATTTGTTCAACGAACTTTTACTTTCCGTCTCGACGCCCGCCAGAGAGACTTGTGTCGTCAACAATTCAATAATTGAAAGCTGGTTATTCCTTTTTCGATATTATAATCTATTCTCATTTTTTAATATTTTATGAAGACTTGGAACTTTACGGATTAACGCAAATTTACATAGAATTGAACATTCGAGAGCTTGTGCCCATGAATGTATACTATTGCAGCTTTTTTTATTCAGCGACGTACCTCTGCCATCCCTCCCGTATTTATCATGTTGACGAGCATGCCAACAGTCCAACGAAACGAGAAAGATTATTACATTTCATTCCAAGATATAAGTGAGATTGTATACCTGGATTCGCATCATCCATGCTTTACGGGCTTAGAGTACCGTGGTTATTATATCGTGGATGTCCACCATACTTTGGCTTCACGTCATCTCGTATCGAGACGATGTCTTATGCATATTATACAAATTAATGTACCACGCTCTATTTGCCCAAAGGCAGAAGGGATTCTGCGAGCGCGGTGCTAGCGCCAATAGAAATTAAACGGCAGAGGGGAGAGAGGTATTTCTGGCTCGATTGTCCGACAAAGAATAGACGAGTCTGTTACTGTACCTTGCTTTTGAAGCTTTCTTTTTTTCGCTGTCTAGCTAGAGCTTTTTACGATTTAACTGGTCACGGACACACGTACACGCCTTTCGCCGGCGGACGTCACTGACGTTTCTTCGATTAATCCTAAAGAAGCCTTTAATACGGCGCGTTCTACAAAGATTACGCAAAGTAATGAAAATAATAATAACAAAAAGAAAGTACGAATAAGCAAGGGGCCATGGCTAAATAAGAACACGTAACGTGGAAGTAAAAGTAAAACAATTCAATCGTTAAAACATAATAATTTTGTTAGAAAAATGTTTTTGCTATTGGGTTATGTACTGTTAGAAAAGATTTAGTCATGAAATAGCGAATTCTAAGGCTTGTATGTTAGATCAAATTGGAATAGTCTACAGTGAACTTCCTATAAACTTTGAATATCTTTCCATGTTCACAAAAATTCTTTCTTCCTTTTCTGTTCTGCGGTAAAGAAAATATTGCGCGAAATATATACTCGATCACTGGTACTGAAAAAAAACAACCGAGACCGAGACGGAGATGGATAAAAATATCTGTCACTTGGATGAATTGACCCGGACATACGGCACGTCGTCCCATGTCGTTACCTTTTTTCGTAGCACGAATTATCATTTGAAAGGAACTATTCCATTTCGTACGATGAAAGCAGACTATTGAAAACTCGATGGACTTTATCAAATATGTTTCAAAACTTTACTGTAGAGCCCAGATATTACATATTTCATACACGGCGGAGCTAGAATAAGTTATCAATTTCATCCGAGTCGATGTCCAGCCGAGTGAATTTCCGCGTGACTTTCTTACAGATATTTGTGCCGAAGAAAGTTTGGTATGAAAGTTATGTTTGATATAACTTTGCTGAAGAATAGGAGCTAGTGAGGTATTCCGAGGGATTCTTGAAATTGTCGAGATTATCAGCAGAAGAATTAAAAAATTCGATATTGCGTAGAGTAGCCCATGAAAAAAATCAATGCTTTCCGATTTTAATGTTGTCTTACCGCAAAGAGCTTCCGTCCTTGCTCGCTAATTACGTTTTTGGATTCACTGAGCTCTCCGTTATCTTTAAATATTTTCCTGTATTATTTATTTTACCCTAAATACCGTTCATTTCTTCACCGAAAAATAATTTATTCCCATCTCACACAAGTGTAGTACATTTCATTTCATCAAGTGTGAAAATAAGGATTTTACGCACACGAAGCGTACGCAATACTCATATATTTCGCTCCGAATAAAATAAAATAACTGATCCAACCTTACAAAAAAGTAACTGTTCCAAGTTTAGGTGAGATTAAAGGATGTCGGAAACTGTACACCCCGTAGACAATATTTCTTAACTCCGCTCGCGTTTTGAAACAAGCAGAAATCTGACAGCAACGAAACCCATCTCATACCAATTGCCCGTCGTAAAAATATATACACGCAGCCCTGGAGATAGTGAGTAATGGAACTTCTCTACGAATTGTCGATGTTACATCGTTGAAAGTATAATACTACCTTCTATTCCGGATAAACATCAACAAAAAGTCTTCGGGTTTGATCTTTAACTTTTTTATCCGAGTGCGTCTTTACCTGAATGTCTTTATGAAAAATTGTTATATTTCTATAGTTGCAATCGAGTTGAAAAGTGGCCGATTCTCGACGCGTATGACGAAAGTAAATTAGCCTTCAATCTCTTCCTTCCTTAACTGAAAGAAGAGTGCAACCTTCCCTCGCGCAAAATAACTTCTTCACAACTCATGCTTTAAAAGTGCTGATTTCTCTGGGTGTCGCGCGCGACATAAAGTGTATTTTTTTCAAGAAAAGTTACATAAATACTGGCAGCGTCGTATAAATACTCGCAGCGTGTCACAACGAGTATTAACGATACCGTTCGAGAATTTATGTGACGCTCGATTTTCTTCAGGACTTGATAAGGGTTCACTTTTACGCACTAGTATCGTAATGGTAATCAGGTGGCACTTAGTGTGACAATGGCCCTTTCAACACCTCGTGAAGTAACATTTCGTACGATACACATGTGATACAATTTCGTCTTCGTCTCGTGCTGTAAAACCGCAGTTGTCAGCAGAAGATTAATCGCACTCGTATCACGAATTACTAAAGATACAAAAGTCCATTTTCATAGCGAGTGTCATTAAGAACTATATCACCTGCGCGTTGAATGTCGACCAATTTCCAACCTCGTTGCTCGTATGAAATACGGACATTTTCGCTCGGTTGGGCAAAACAAATTCGTTCTAGCCTCGGGGGCAAGTCTTAAAAAACCACGCAGTTTAGCTTCGGGGCCATATTTATTTCGGTTTAGCAAAAACGAATGCATATACAGCATATTTGCACGCCCGTTCAGGTGACCGGGCGTACTTGCCATACAGGCATACCATATAGAATAACCCTACCGAAGAATTCCATGATTGTAAAATTATAAGCAATGCTTGACAGAAAATAAAGAATCCACGAAAAGGGTAAACCATTCGAGAAGCGCGCAACAATTTAACCGGCTAATGACTTATAAGCGGCCGTGTGCGTGTGCGCGTGAATCTGACGAGAAAAATTTAAACCGGTATAACTCGAGAACACCTTGACTGACCAAGCTGACCTGACATTTTGTACACAGTATAAGTGGTTAAGAGGCAGTGGCTTTCAAAATTTCATCTTAAAACGTCAAGTTGTTCATTTGGACGCTGTTGTTAATTTCATTGTCAAATGTTAGTACGTGTACACATCGTAGCAATCGCAATTCTTAGCTGTCTCGCTAAAAACGTCTACACAAACGGAATATGATCACCCGATGATACCATGAATTTTCACTTATAATACCACAAGAGCTTCAAAATTATCGGGTATTTCCCGATAGGTTCGTTGCAAACAAATGAAGGAGTCAAGTTTTTCAGGTTAAAAAATCACGAGCGCGAAGCGCGAGTGATTTTTGCTGAAAAACTTGACGACTTTATTTGTTTGCAGGGAACCTTGAGGGAAATGCCAGATAATTTTGAAGCTCGTGTGGTATTCGGGGGATTATTTTTCCGTCCCAAATGTCGGCCAATAGAATTGCACCATGAGATGAAATGAACAGTTAACAAATAAGAATTTCATAATGAATAAAACAACATTTAATTAAGATTCAGGTTAGTGCAATTAAAAATCACAATTGAATTCAACCTGTCAGTTTGACGTGTGGTTAATTTGACTGGATCATGTTTTGTTTTTTATATATAGCAACTACCAGAGAAAATAATCAAAAAATTATCAGTATAATACCATGTAGGTTGTACCACGTGACGTCGAATGGTGCAATTCTATTGGTCGATATTTGGGTCGGAAAAATAATCACTGTAATCGATTGAATATAATCGATGAAATTTTTATCGCATTTCGATTTCGTCAAATTTCATGAAAAATTATTAATTTATTTTAAACGCAATATTCCTTATAAAAGAAATAATTGTAAGATTCGTAATCAGCGGAGAAAATTCAATCTTTCTTCAAATTTCTACAAAAGTACCAAAAAAAATGAAACCGACTCAAAAATCTTACGAAAAGATTGAGAAATAATAACTATAATAATGTTTATAATATTCATAATAATCATAATGATATCAATGGTGGTGTTACACATTTTTCGTAAAATATTTTCTTGCACTATTTTACTAAAAATGCAATATCGGTCTTTATTTGCAATGTATCTACGCACGCTGCGAGACTTTAATATTGTATTTAGATCGAGTGTTTGAGCTAGGAAAGTCGTTTTCTCGTTTGTGGTGGAGGGACTCGAATCGTGCTACCATTATTTGCTTCATGAGGAAGCTGCTAAGACTACAAAAATCGTCTTTCCCTAATACGCCGTATTAAATAAAAACATCGTATTGGACGTGTTAGAGAGGGGGGGGGGGGGGGGGGCTCCTTGTGTGCGTTTGCTGCATTTGTGGCGGGGGAGTTAAAGATCTTGCCTTCGGTTCATTTGTCGAAACGACCGCATTGGTGCGTTTCTCGTCATTACAGGCTACAGTTATATCGTGTGGTCTCCTATCAGGGTCTACGACCAAACTTAAAGCTTCGCAAACAATATCGTCGCGAGAACATATTACATTCGCTCAACATACACTTTCTAACATATGTTATCGGCTGTCTGTTCCGAGCCGGGCATTCCGAGCGATTTTTGAGCCTCCTATCCACGTGCTTCCTGAAATCTTTTTGTGTGTTCCCCAATAAGAAACTTCCCACAAAAATTGAAAGTTCCGGATGCGCGACCGAAGCCAATTATCCTATCCGACCACATTTCGAAGAAAAATGGAACGGTTTCATTTTCCGAGAACGGAACGAAATCCAGTACAGTTGTGAAGGATCTGTTTCAAACGGTATTCGGCAAAATATAAAATATCACACAAGTACTGAATGTGCGCGACTATCGCCATAGTGCGCTCTCCCACAGAAGAGAATATGTCAAGTGCACTAGAGATTCTTCTCGTCAAGATGGTATAACTTTCATCGTTATCGTTATCGTCATCGAATGCTTCCTCGCCGTGAAGGAGGCGGATGAAGAAGGAGACGAAGAAGTAGACGAAGAGGTTGACGACGAGGTAGACGAAGAAGGAGAATAAGAAGAAAATGAAGAAAAAGAAGAAGAAGAAGAAGAAGTAAGAGAAACGATAGGAAGAGAAGAGGAATGAGCGGTGCGAGAGGGAAAAGCAGCGGAGACGCTTTTAGACTTGGATCATCCACGAAGCTGTGGATGCCCGGAGAGCAGTAGTCGCGTACCTTGGGCAGCTTCCACCTTGCCGGCTCTCACGAGCTCGCGACCGACCGACTGAACATTATAGAACTCGAAAACTCATAGAAGTCTAAACGTAACTGTTACCATCACTAAACAACATTATGCAAAGTTAGAACTGGTCGATTGGAAAGTTGTTGAAACCGATAGCGATAATACTGATACAATGTATACTCGTAAGGATTTGAAGAACGTTAACATAAAACAAATATATCGGGCTGATAAAGTGTTGTTTTGCTACTACCTTTGGTGCCATCAAGAAATAATATGACGGTCAGTCGATGAAATGAACGAATGGATGCCATCCGCGTTACCTCGGTGTTTGTGCGGAATTGTGGTCAAGCCGTAGGTTGTCAGGTCGATTTCATCGGCAGTGACAATAGTGACAATAATGAGAATTTGTTGACAGTGAGGATTTGGTTGGTGAAAGTAAATTCACTCGTGTAAAAAATAAATATCGTGAAAGTGGTGCGCGTAGCGAAGACCGATCCAAGGAGCGACGCCACGATGGCGGAGCGACCCGGTGGTGAAGGTAGTCATCCGAGAAGGCACTACCGCCGGGAAGGCAATGAGAATAGTGCTCTTGGTGCCGGTGGTTCGCCAGAATCTCGCGTCACTGTAGCTCTCTCATCTAAAGAACGAAGAACGAAACGTACCAACAAGCCTATGAAGGAACGATGGCTACTGACGCGAAAAACTTGGCGTTACATGACCGACGCGGGACGCCGTTTGATGCCCGAAGGTGTACACAACAGGCCGGAGGATATACCTCGAATAGAACAATACTTTCAGGAGGTATGCCAGAAGGAACCAAAATTTGTACTTTGGAGGAAAGCTTCTTATCCGGGAACATTAGGGTTTCGTACACACAGATATCGGAGGTTGGTAAAAGGCGGCAGTTGTCGGACGAAAGCGAGTTCGGCAGACGAAGCCGATGACTCTAGAGGGTCGGGCTCATCGACAGGCGACCGGGGCCAAGGATACGTCTTTACAGGAACCCCCGGCGGAAAATTCGATGTCGCAAAGACGAAAAGAGATTGGCTTCTCACTAGCACCGGTAGTACACCAGCCTCGCCTATCGGCAGAAGGCGAACTTCGCAACAAAACGCTGAGGCTAAAGCCCTCGCTGATATGCTGCAAAAGTATCTTAACATGCAGGGCGAAGGCTCTTCTGGTACATCAGGACCGCCTGTCAATCTTGAGCCTCAGGATCTCGAGAGGGCCGCAAGCTCCTCGACAATCAATCCCAATCTTCCGTTTGATTATCAAAGTCTGATTAAGAAGCTTCAGCAGCACCTGGATGTTATAATGGCCGAGGGGAATAAAGATCGCGAGGGAGGTGAAAATTACGGCGAAACTGGTCCCAGCTCGATGCTTCTCTATCGTGGTGATTACGTTCACAAGTCGTTGATTGAGACACTGTCTCGTCACTACGGCAAGTCGCCGAATCGTGAACACGTTATATCCGGTATTTTGACCGATAGGAAACTCTTGGAAAAACTTTATTTCGATCTGCGCTGCACGCGGGGTTTCCGTGGCCCTAGAGCTACGGGTGCATACACATCGCCACCACGTTGGTCGGCAATCCCAAGAACGAGATTGTCCTCAAACGAGATCGTTGCCAACCAACGAGACAACGAAAGAAGGGACTTCTCCTCACCACCACCGTTGATAGCGGTTCAGGGACCAAGCACGGACAATGCTTCGGTCGATAGCGTTGCTCAGACGGATCCCCTTTCGATCGAAGTTTTTCAAGTGTTATCTGCGGAAAGGGAACGGGATGAAGTTACGAAGGAACCTCCTGATCAGAAAACCTTATTGCTAAAACGTCGAAGCAGTGTTGACAATTACGATGTTTCACCCTCGGTCAGCGATACGATCAAGAGATATCTCCGAATGGCCCGAAAAAAGTCTATCGATGCTGACAAAACTGATAGATTCAAGAGGGTGAATTACGATAGAAATCTACGAAATATCAAGGCCAAAGGAGAAATGACAAGCCCCGGGGATGACGATGGTAACAGCAAGGGCTCTCAGACGGATGATAATTGGATTGATTCTTATCGGGAAAATGTCGGTGTCTCCCCCGATGGTACGGGGGACAATTTTTCGGATGCCGACACTACGAATTCACCGGCGAGCCGAAACGCGAGTTCTCGAAGCAGCATCGATGCTGGGTTAGGGTCAGAGGAAACGCCGTCAACACCCAAACATCACCACCATCAGCATCATCAATCCTTCCTATCCCATCTCCTCTATGGCTCGAATACGCACAAGGACAAACCTCATTCGGCACCGGGCTCCCCAGCTCTCACGTCCTCATCCAATTCCGCAGGTGGCACAGCGATGCAGAAAAGCAAATCGTCCAGCAGCGTCGTTCATCACGGTAGCCGGCTGGTAGCCAAGAAGATCTGGCGTTCGAGAAGCAAGAGCACATCGAGAACGGTTAATCAACCCTCAATTTGGACGCCTCAGGTCAGTTTCTTTCATTTTATATTTTCATTACGGCTCATCCGCTCTCTTGCTTGTACAATGAAAATCCGTAGTACACGTGTGCGTTGGTGTATGCCCGTAGTGTCCATGTACGTGCTTGTCTACGCGTGCTTTAAGATATCGAATATCGCGCACAGCAAGATTTGCGCAATCGCTAAACTTTTCAAATTCAAAGTATAAAGTAGTAGCTTCCCTGGCAGTTGGAATCTTCGGAACGGCATCATCAACGACTCGTTAGACGGTCGCGCAGCGCGATAACCAATTTAGGGCCGCGGAATTTTCCTTGGTGCTGTCCGAAATAGTTACACGCGCTCACGCGGGACCTCAAGATAGTGTGTATACATTGGGCCACGCACGCCCGCGGCATTTTTTCACACCTCTGTTACGACAATCTACAGTACGAATAATGGTACAGGCAGCCATCGATCGAAAGCTTGTCATTGTTATCACGACCAACGGTACATCGGAGGGATTTCAAAGTAAGCGTCTCGGGTTTCCTGAAGATGTTTTTTTTTGCTTTTTTTATTCTTCCGCTGAGCTTTCTTCGAAGAGGTCCGCTTTGTCGAAAATCTCACGCCTCTGTTTCCAAAGCCGGTACTAGTCCCTCGTTCGCTATGGAAATTAAAGTACTTTTTTACAAATATATTTCCTCCCCCCTCGCCCACTCCATTCGTTCGGCGTGCGGAAAATATAGTTCTTTGTCTCGCCCAGAATTTTATAATTATCTTGCGGCAAGTCCATGATCGGCTTGTCAGAACACGGTCCGTGCATCAAAATAATGGGTCATCCCAGTAACACACATTACTCGACCTTGTTTAGAATTAAATTTATCGCGTAATAGGACTGAATTCTTAGAATCAATTATAAAAATGTCAAGTACGATAAAAAGAAAAAGAATAGTAAAATGTTGCAAAGTAATTGGCACATAGCTTCTTCATTTATTACAATTTTGTCAACAACTTTTTCTATGAGAAAGTTCGTTGATCGACTTTAGCTCTTTACAGTGGGAATTGTGCGCGGAATTATAATATTCAAAGAAATCACGTGCACATTACATTGCACCGTTCTTTCGTGATACAAAAAATATCTACATAATATTGCAGCGCTCAAGATTGTCCCGAAAATTTATTGTTAAAAATTGCTAACCGAAATTCGCGGGATTGTCACTATGAGGCCATGTCTAATGTATTTTTCCCCGCCATTAACGAATTTCCAAATTATGTTATGTTTAAAGCCATATTTTACAAATTAACTCGTCTCGGATGAAAAATCGAAACTTTCCAAAAAAAAGTTGAAATCTTAGAAAATTTGAATGTTTAGATAAAATCCTTCAATGTAGTACTGAACATTGTACAGCGTTAGTTACTTCTCACATGAAATTTCTAGTCGATATTCTAGTCGATATTCTAGTAGATTTCTAGTCGAATTTCTAGTCGATACCACCATATTTACTTAAATTATACAATTGTTTGTGACGTCGAGAAATCTTTAAATCCCATAAGGCTTAATTAACCTGTAGAATCGAGAGCCAACGCACACGCATTCATCCAACATCAGCTAAAAATCGCATTTCTCGACGATTTCAACTATTTCAATGATTCCGACATTAAAGTTATGATTTTTCACAACATGGCTTCCTCTGTGCGAAAGCAAAAACGGTTGCGAATTGTTTAAAACTTTTCGCTATTAAATTCCAACTTATATCGTGCAGATTTCATAAAAGTGTCCGTACGTTCAACTTTCTAATGCAATTGTACGTAATATATTTCAGGGTAAATGTACGTGGGCTGGTACAGCAGGGCGACGGGTAACCTTACAGGACACTCCCTTACGCGCTCTGTCCGAAGTAGAGCGAAAGGTTTTGTGCCGAGTTGCAGTAGCGAAACTTCAGGCACTGAATCTAGGCGTCCATATACGTCCACCCAGCGGTAAGTGATTATGAACTACACACACACACACACGCACGGACGCACGGACGCACGGACGCACGCACGTACGCCCGCCCGCACGCACGCACGCACGCACTTACACTCGCACTCCTCGCACTCCACTTGCACGCACACGAGATACACACACACACACACACACACACACACACACACACACACACACACACAAATATTCTATGTAACATACGTGTGGAAATCTGTTACAGAATCACTTGGGAGCGGTAGTGTTTCGACGAAGCCAAAGAGAAGAGCTTATTTGCTCAAACGAAAAGCTCTTACGACTGGCTTTTTTGACAACAAGGGAAAGGACGATAAGGACAAGGGTCAGTTTTATACGACTTTTGGAATTTTTAACATTTCCTACCTGGTTACTCACTAATCATTATAATTATGCTAAGAGTGTGATTAATAAATAAGCTTTTTCATAATTGCCTGATTAAGAATGATTGACAGTTGTTGTTGTTTTATACCCCGTTGTTACTCATAATTGAATCGTCGTATTCGAGCAAGTGCTGAAGTGAAAAGTTGTATGTTCCATTTTCCGAGGTATCAGAAACATACTCTTTGCCAGGCCCCGGAGTTGGAATATATTTAATAACAAGTTTTTCTACACATGGATATTCTTAAGGGCCCATACGCATTTGTACGTTGGTTCTATTATATATATTATAATTTAAGTTTGAAATTGTGTATTTGGAGGAGTTTGCTTGATGATACTTCAAATGGTGTACGCCGTTTTTCCATTGGTAAAACGAATTATAGTTTTGAGCTTCGCGGGGCGGCAACGACAGAGCGCGCGAGTCTCTCACGAACGAGCTTTATTTCCGTGCTGGCAGAACCGAATTGGCCAGTGAGTACGAGACAACCGGCTCGCTAGTGACGTCCAGCAATAGCTGCACCAAGACTATTTATACTCAATCCATGGTGAGAAATAGATATTGCAAATTCGCAAGTGTTCCAACAACCTGCCGAAAATTGTCGAAAGTAGATGTACCTAGGGATAATTGTCAAAACTACAGTCCCGTCTTCCCGGATGTAATTCATTAATTGGAAAAAGACAGAGTGTGCCCCGTACATCTCTCCAAATTTAATAATTTCTTGTTAATACCTGGTCATAAAAAAGGGTTTAGTAATTTAGTTGTAAAAAATAGCCTTGTTTTTATACGAAAAATGTAAGCCTGACTAGCTTCGTGTACATACAAGAGTTAATTTGAGGAAATTGCGACGTTCAAGGACTCACGGCGCGCTTTTCACCGGCTCATTGTCATCCACTTGTAAATTCTGCATTGTGCGAACACGTGCAAAGCTTAGACCGAGCTAATTGCACTCCGAGTGCTCTCGTAAAAGACGGAAGGCTGAAATAGAGGAAGGTAAATATGAATTGTATGTTCGGCTGGAATATGGAATATGTTTGCGAAATCCGTCGACCGTGCCGTGAAATACCGAATGAGAATCTGGTTTCGAAGAATAAAGTTTGCTGACGTTGATCCACCGCACGCCAGCAGAACCGTTCCGAAAGATGCCTGGCTCTCTTTTGGCCTTACGGAGTTTTTCATCGTCGTAGATGGTTTTCAATTCCATGGTTGCCCGCATGGGAAAACAAACAACATTGTAATGGTGCTTGCAAAAATTTTCGTAATGATAATGGCCCTTCGCCACTCTGCTGACTCGAAGCACGCATGAGAGGACAGACAGGCTCGCCGCGTAACAGCAGCATCGTCCGGTCTGGTATGAGACACAATTTCTCCGTCTAAATATAGTACTTGCGGGGCGGGTCGGTGGCGTTGCATATTTCCGCATATATACCAAGTTTATTTGCGGTCACGCGGTGGCACGGGTATAAGAGAGAAGCCCCCCCCCCCCCGCTCTCTCTCTCTCTCTCTCTCTCTCTCTCTCTCTCTCTCTCTCTCTCTCTCTCTCTCTCTCTCTCTCTCT